>JASSKH010000001.1:6319023-6462439 GCA_031763025.1 Macrocystis pyrifera
GACATACGCATTCTATGAAAGCGAGAGAAAAAACGAAAGAAACAAAGGAAATCTAATCGGAAAACAAAGCAAAACAAAGTGCCGTGCCCCCCCCCCCCCCCCCCCCCCCCCCCCCAGAAGGATTTACCTGCTTGACCCGCTCGTACTCCTTCTGTTGCCTGGCGTCCAGCGCCTCAGAGGCCCTAAGGATACAACACAACAACACACCACACCAAACCACCGGAGGGGATGTCGGCATGTCAGGGATACTGTTCACGTTACTTTAATAGTATTGCTGCAGTCGCCCCCGCTTTCAACTCATGTGACCCTCGAATACTACTATGCTGTTGGTCCTCGAGTTCGAAGCCCACCGTGATGAGATTTTGATTATTTTTGCGAAAGTAAAAAAAAAAAAACTTAAAGAAAACTGGTTAAGAGCGCCTACGTATAAAGCGTGGGTAGGCGCGATTCGACGCCAAGAGTCGACGTGGGAAGAAAGGGCTGAGGTTTTCCCGCGACACATCAAATGTGCGTGTGGGAATGGCGGGGGGGGGGGGGGGGGGGGGGGGGGGGGGAGAAGAGCCTGCGAGGGGGAGAAGAGTGGGGGGGAAGAGAGCTGCAATGTGACTTCGGATGATCCGAGTAACGAGCAGTAGAGGAGGGACAGAGAAAAAAGAAGGGCGAAGACAACGAACAGGATGGCGAAGACCAAAAACCAAAAACCAGTACCATAACAAGCAATATGAAAGCGCCCAAAAAAAGCCGCCGCGTTGACAGCAAGCAGTATATTGACGACTCGAGTCTGCCGCGCTGTCCGCGAACGTCAATAAATTTTGGGTTATCATTATGTTTATACAAACGGCCTTAACATTTCGGTCAGAACGGTGATACGTCAGACAAAAGCTAGGTACACGAGCCGGTTCCAGCGACGGCGGCTTCTCAATTTTGTGGAAAACGAAAAGTGGCAGGGTTGTGTGTCGGGTGTCACTACGTCACGACAGGTGCAAAAATAGTCACAACTGGACTTTTTTTATGAATATTTGTTTTCGTGCTTTAGGTGCATTTTTCCATTTTTTCTTGATTGTTTGTTCGGCAACTTTGACCATCCCTCACATGCACTTTTTGTTTTTTGTTTTCAGAAACGTCCAGCCGTGAGTTATTTTTTTTGTATTGTTGTCGTTAAGAACAAAACCTGACGAATCCCGTTTTCCAACTCTCGGAAACCCAAGCGCAAAAAAACGGTTTCCGTGAAAAGTGAAATATTGTATTCCTGTGTGAAGCTACAATCACTATCAAATGACGACTCCCCAAGTAGCACAATGCCAATATCTCGCGAACTACAAACCGCACGCCAAAAATCTTCACCGACGTGTTGCCCTTGTTCATGCAGTCACGTGGATTTAGTTATTAATAGTGTTCAAAATACACCAGGTACCTGGTAGCATACTCCGTGTTGTATTGCCCGAAGGTGGAATTTTATGCATGTTTCTTGGAACCAGCTCGTATACAAACGTAGTAAAAAGGTACTCAGGGTGTCTGCTATCTGACCTGCGAGCCCTCTCAAGTTTCCTCTGGATAGGGGCATCTTCTTGTTGCTTGCGACGCTCGTCATACCCCCTGCACGCGAAGCCACACGACACGTGCACCGCCGTGCATCGGAGTGAGTAGGTAGGTGAGAGAGTGGGTGAGTGAGTGGATAAGTGAGTGAGTGAGTGGAAGTTGGCATCCCTCTACCTACTTCTTCACCCCCCCCTCCTCCCCCTATATTATATACCTGTTATATAATTTAGGTTGGGTTGGCGTCGGTTGGCGACGACGCTGTAAAACACGCCTCTCACTGCGTGAGCAAAACAGCCAGGGTACCGTTTTTTTTGCTTTTTTGTTATTTTTTCGGCAGTTACCGCGGCTGCGGTCAAATTAGATCGTTTTTGTGCGGGGGAAAACCTCTACTCCGCACAAGGGGGATGATCGTATCACGTAGTGCGTATATGGTGTGAAACCCACGAGGCAGTTACATGGTAAACCCATGGCTGTCTCTGGAAGTGGCCACACCAGAAATTAAATCAATTCATTGATGTTGTCATCCATACGCAAGAAAAACCGTCTAGAGCGGATCTTAGTAGGATGCAGCTCACCCTTCATGCGACTCGCCCAACAACTCAAGGCGCTTCGCGCTTGGTGCAAGCAATGTCTGCCTGGTCGGTGAAAACCCGACATGCTCCGTCCCGGCATTGTAGGGATGCGAGGGTCTATGGTCATACGACTACGGCCATGCATGAGATCGAGTACATCTCTCCTATCGAGTACACCCCCCCCCCCTCCCCGCCCCCAGGATGCTAGGGTCTATGGTAACATGACTACGACCATACGTGATATCGAGTACACCCCCGCCCATTCTCTTCGCACCCCACAACCCTCCTTTCCCCCCCTTGCGATGACACTCCTCCCCTTTCTCTCCGCACCCCCTTTCCTCCGCCCCCCACAACCGTCCTTGCCCCCCACATGCGATAGTTAAACCAGTACGAAGCTAGATTTCTGCTGTGGCTCAGTGATTGAGTGAGTGAGTGAGTGCATCAGTGATTTTTTGAGCGAGTGAGTACGTGGGTGACAGTGAACGTCCTCTCCATTCCCTTCCCGCCTCCCTACCCCGCCCCCCTCCCCCCAACTCCTTCGTCCTCCGCCCCCCCTCCTCCTCCCACCTCCCTCGTTCTCCACGCCCGCCCCCCCCCTCCCCTCACGTATATACAACGGTCACACACAAATACGAACCTCGCTTTCTGCTGTTGCTCGTACCGCCTGGCCCGCACGCTGCACATGCGAACAGCGCGCAGCTCACGGTCGTCCTTCGGCGCCGCCCTCGAGGCCGAGGCCCCTCCCGGTCCGCCTGCGACTGTCGCTGCTGTCGTCGACTGCGCTCTCGCCGGGACCGTGTACAGCTTGCCCCTGCAATTGATAGCACGATAGCATACGTGACACATAAATGGGGCATAGCGAGATCCACCACGTACTGCTGCACCAAGTAGTTATTTGTGCATCATGTATACTACTGCTGTATGGTCTGCTCTTTGTAGCACGTACATGTTGCCCCCCTGCAACAGTAAAAAACACGCACCCCTCGGACAGAGAGTATTAGCACACCCCGGTGATAACTTTAACTTTTTGGCCTCTGAAAACATCATCACCGGGTGTGCTTTTATAGGGGGAGTGTGGTATCTAGCGTATCCCCGGTGGTGAGCACCAAGCACAGGAGCCCCCCGGCTGGGGTGTGTGATAACAGGAGGTCGGTTGCTAACGAGTGCCAAGATACTCGGCCATATGACAGGGAGGTGATCACGAGGGGGTGTGCTAGCGGTATCTTTGATCACTATTGAATGTAGACAGACCCCCGGCAGGCTACACGGCCCTCGGGGGGGGGGGGGGGGGGGGGGGGTGTACTCATTATCATGCATGGCCGTAGTCGTATGACCCTAGACCTTCGCATCCCTACAATGCCGGGACGGAGCACGTCGGGTTTTCACCGACCAGGCAGGCGTTGCTTGCACCAAGCGCAAAGCTCCGTTTGGTGTTGGGCGAGTCGCATGAAGGGCGAGCTGCATCCTACTAAGAACCGCTTTAGAGGTGGATTTTCTTGCTTATGGATGCCAGCATCAATGAACTGATTTATTTTCTGGTGTGGCCGCTTCCAGAGACAGCAATGGGTTTACTATCTAACTGCCTCGTGAGTGCCTCACCATATACACACTACGAGATACGATCATCCTCCTTGTGCGGAGGGTAGGTTCTCCCCGCACAAAAATGATCTAACTCAACTTCCAGCCGTGTTACCGCCAAAAAAAAAAGAAAAACAAATCGGTACCAGCTCACGTAGTGAGAGGCGTGTTTTACAGCGTCGTCGCCAACCGACGCCAACCCAACCTATATATACCAGGCATATAATAGGGGGGGGGGCTCGGGCGATAACAACGGTGTGCGTTACAGGGGGTGTGATTGCAAGGGGGTGTGCTAACAAGGAGTGTGCTACTGTGTATTGCGTGAGGGCTCTTGATCTGAAGCCTTTTTTTTTTCTTCTATTCCCACCTAATGCCGGTGATGGTAAGGCCCACGCTTATACCGGTAACCCGGGGATGACAGCAAGAGGCCCCGCCTTTCTGCGACCTTGAAGAAAGATTACCGGCACCGGTACGATATTCGATAACGGAACTCCCCAGGATTGCACCTCGGAGGCCTTGTCCCGCCGAAAAGCTGATTTCGGACATATTGACATACGTTTCGTTCCAGCCCACGCCGAGTACAAAAAATACCGCTACACCCAGGTACAGCAGTAGAGGTGCACCATTTTCATTTTGAGGCTCTTCACTTGACGAGCTCCGTACCTAACCCGAACACTGAGGTCACAAAAAAATCCAATTGCATCCCCATGAATAATCCCATGGCCCAAGTATACAAAAAAAAAAACATGAATGTGGCAATCCGACGATTTTGTGGGTTAAGGAGGCCCGACATTCAGAAATCGTTTTGGCGGAAATGTGCTATACCCGTACCGTAGGAGTGCGCGTTGTTTCGTAACGAGGAATTCCGTGATTGGCCACAAAACTACCGCATGGTATGACACCGTATCGGAACAAAGCGAAAGGAGGAAAGAACAATCAGCTTCGATTCAGGCTGATACCGGTATCCATACCAGTCAGTGCGTGTTGTGTGGGTGAACGGCGTCTACCGGGTGTGATGCTTTGGAGAGAGTTCGATATGTTTTCAGGCGTACGTCCGAAGGGGGTGTGGTTTTCAATGCAGCCTCGGTGATGGAAGAGAAAGTCGAAAAACAATAATACATTGTGAAGAAAAATACCCCCGGGTGTGATATGGTATGCGTTGGTATTACGGGGGACCACAGTAAATTGGACCAAATATTGTTAGTAAAAATCGGGAAATACGTAGGTTGTTGTAAGTACCGTAGGTCCTATTTTCTATTGTCCCCCGTAAATAGTACATTATTACTAGTAAATCATGATCTAGAAGACAGCTGTCGCCGCACTCGCTCTTTTTCGCCGAACTCGCTCTTTTTCGCCGGGACCGTATAGATCTTGCACCAGCAACGATGGCGGTACTGCACTTACCGCTTACCGCCAACCGTACCAAGGTCGTACATAGAGACCAAAATATGGACGCAAATGTAAGGACAGTGGGGTCTTCATATTCATCTATACATGGTGCTTATATTTACACCCATATTGGTGTACTAGGTTATATTTTTTTCAGCACACGTCGGACAGAGTGCAATCTTCTCTTAGAACCTTGTTTCGGACTTCGGAGTGGAAAATTGACGAACATTTTTTCTGGTCTTGCTTGTGAGGTTGTGTTCTCGTACCCGGTACGCTGGCATTTCACTTGCTTGACCCATCAATATGCGATTATTTTCGTTTTCGGTCTTCCTCTGTCTCGCAGTCAGTCTGTGACCACAGAATGGGTATTTCTCTAGGATAAGGAATCAGGACGGACACTGGATGTACTGATGAAGCTGGGTAGAAAGGATGACTGAATGTGAAGGCATTATACGTACACACACAACAACGGCCAACTGCGTGAATAGGGGATGATACAAATTGGCGTTCGAGTTACAATGCAAGGAGTCGCAGGAGACGCTCCACGATGCTTCTATTCTATTAATAGCTTCTAGCTTCTAGGTCGTTGAAAACACAAAAAAAAATCATCGTTATTTTGTGGTCGCAGTAGTACAGTAGCAGTACTGCTGTATGCCGACAAAAATAAGGTACACAATACATGTATATCTGGTACCTCGTACTTGGTAACATATTGGCAGCAGTGTATCTGGCCCCTGCAACTATACGGACGACGGATATATGACGATCTTTAGGTATGTATCTGCACCAAGTACCTGGTGTGATACTAAAAAAAAAAACATTTTTTTTCGCACTTCTTCTACGTAGTATTACGGGGGGCCATAGTAAATAGGACCAAATATTGATGGTAAAAGTAGGGAAATGTTTAGGTTTTTGTGTGTACCGTAGGTCCTATATTTAATATGGTCCCCCGTAAATAGTAAAACTGCGGAATAGTCCTGTAGCGCTTGCCGTGCTGCACAGACCGCTGCAGTACTACGCGAGTGAACGAGGAAAAACAGCACTGAATCCTTTTCGTGATAAAAACACAACAAGGCGTCAACAGTACTGGCGGGAGAGGGGGACGGGGGGTACTCATTTGTTGCTTACCTTAGTCCTTTGACCATTGACCACGGATCCCCTTCTTCGGTGAAGTTCGAGAAGGGGCACGGTTCCTACTCCAAGTAGAGACAACTCCAACAGTTCGGCGCTCATTGCGTCGTTTCCATATATCACACAGAAACGTTTGGATAATATTGCCCCCTTCTGTTTCGCCGCCTGTGGCCACCATCTGTCTCCCAGGATAGCGATCGTTTTCTCGCTGCTATCTAGTGTATCAGAGTCCTCCATGTCACATTCGTCTGTTTCTCTCATCTCTCCTCTTCTAACCCATCCCTTTCCTCCTTGTACATTCATTTTTCACAGTATCTGACTATATGAGTTCTACTCTATTGCTTTGCCACACGGGCACAGCTGTGCATCTACTTCCTGCTCCTCACGTCCACTGGCAGTTGGGGGGAGGGGGGGAGAAGAGCCTACTCTGTGACCCGGGATCTGAGCTGCTAGAGAGGGTGCAGGAGAAAGAAGGGGGGTGACAGCGACAACAATAATAAATGGTAACTACACAGACAGGTCGCCATCTTGAGGACGGTGTCGCGATTCAAACTCCTGCTTAGGGGTCGACAGGAATCGAGAAGGAGCAGGGGGGATGACAGACCCACAACGATGGCGTGGGGATGGAGCTTGGATGCGGCTTAGGATTTAAGAATAGAATGTAGAGAGTACATGTTGAGATAGAGAAATGAGCAAAGACAACGGAGTATCGTAGTTAAAGCAAGTGGACATAGAAGGACGATGGACCTTGACCATAGTTTCCTTTGTTTCCGGGGATTTGTTCTTTCAGGAACGTTTTGAGTGATCAACGTTCCATTCATTCTGCACATTGTCGGACGGCAAGAATACATGGTAATACCTAACAATAATAATAACGGGATGATAAAAAAACAAGAAATAGGTACATACGCGTATAATACACGTACGTACGCTGTGAACATGCACTCATACGAACGAACATCTCATTGAAGCTGTAAACGCAGAGAACCATACGACCAAACGATGGCGAAGGAATGCCTACTCCAAATCGTCTCGTTGACTACCAGGTCGCCATTTCGCGGAGGGTATCCCGATTTAAACTCCGGCTTAGGGGTCGTCAGGAATCGAGAAGGAGCAGAGGGAGGGGAGATGACCGACCCACACCGATGGCGTGGGGGTGGAGCTTGGATGCGGCGTAGGATTAAAGAGTAGAAAGTAACGAGTGCATACAAAGATGTAAGAGGGAGAAAAGACAACACATAGAGTAACGTATCAATAGATAAATCATAAAAGGAAGTAGACATAGAAGATATATATATATACCTTGTGCATAGGTTTCCTTTGTATCCGGGGATTTCTTCTTTCGGGAATGTTTTGATCGATCAACGGTGAAGCTCATGCTGCGCACTGTCGGATGGCAAACCTAATAATAGTACAATTATGCAGGTTGTACTCGACGTTTCGTGTTTTGTTTCTGGTACCGGAATACTACTACATACCAGGTACTATCAATACTTATGTACACAGCTGTACCATGATGAGTCGAGTATTCTGTCTACAATACAGAATACTATAAAATAGTGGTTGCCTCGTCGCCTCTCTCTCTCACCGGTCACGAGCTCTCTTCTGCAGTTCCCGTTCCGCCCTCTCCTCCGCCTGCTTCCAAAGTATTACCTGCGGTCCATGTTCCAGGTATCCATAGTTTGTAATACAAGAAGATAAAAAAGTGTATCCTGCACATTTTCATATTATTATTATGTATTATTATTATGTGCGTGCATACGCGCAGAGGACCGAGAATACAATAAATACTAGCAAGCCAAGCGAGGGCGCTAGAGGGACGCAGAAGGACTTTCTTGACCGCATCACACCGATCGAACGCAAAACCGCCATGCAAGCAGCAACTTAGCAGAGAGAGCAGCAGTGAGCGGTAGCAGCAGCGGCGGCAGTGGATATCAGAGTAAACGCATACAGTAGTAGCAGTTACTGAGTAGTACTACCGCACACAACAAGAGCAAAACCACTGCAATATTGCAACAATAATAATAAATAGCAGACTCTAGAGGCAGAAAGAAGGGAGGATGGGGACACGAAACAAAGAAACCTTGGTATTATTAATATCAATCGTATCCCAGTAACAACCTGCTGCCTCTTGGCTTGTGATGGGGTCTTCATGCGGTAGCCGGGTCCCTCCACCCACTCCCCGCCTCATCCTTCTCCCGCGGTCACAGGCTGCTGACCATCAACACCACCATGATGATGATGGCCACCATGAGCGCCATAGTAGTAGTCTTCCGCCTCAAGGGCACCGCTGCCGCCGCCGCCGCCACCACCACCACCACCGCTGCTGCTGCTGCTGCTGCTGCTGCTGCTGCTGCTGCTGTTGCCATCTACACCACCACCAGCATTGCAACCATGCCCATGACTTCCTCTTCCGGCGGCGGCGACGGGGCGTGATCGGCCAGCACCACGACGATGACCGTAGAGGTCGCCTTGTCCTCTCCTCCGGTGCATATCTCTACGGTACCTTGCGCCGTCGCCGCTATCTGGTATTAATAGTAGTGGTACAGCAGGGTTGTCCGCCGCCCTGTGCTCTGCTGCTGCTGCCGCTGCTGCTGTTCTGTCTGTTGCTGTTGTGTTGCTCCTCTGTAAAAGGGATAACGGCGGAATAACAATTGGGAGACGAGAAGAGAATATCTTAGGTACATTTTTTTTAGTATTGTACCAGGATTCATATTCCACTACCAGGTATTATATTATTTTAATAACTATTATACGAGTACTTCATGGACGAAAATATAAGGAACATCGAACAATATAAATAGAAACACATAACGGTTATTACACAACCGTCAAAAATGGTGGATCTTTATGTAGAGAGAACGCTGGCTCTTTTTTGGGATTCACTAACAACGGTGAGCGTAAAGGTATTTAAATTTAAACACGTACGTTTTTAATCAAATATTAATATTATTTTGATAGATATACCGGTGCGAAGCAATCTAAACCAGTCTTTCTTGACGACTCTCCCTGCCTCGCTGCTCGATCGCGAGTGGCGAGTCAACTGCTACAACAGCCGCAACAGATCATGAACTGGACCGAGGTGCACTTACAACTTCTAGACCACCAATCACCACTGCAGGTACGCCGATATCTGTTGATCTTATTGGTCAACTTCTCCCGTACATTCGAAACACATATTTTCTCGTACACCCTGATATTATTATTATTATTATTATTATTATTATTATGACAGAGTACTCAGCGTTCGGGCGGGTAGATAGCAGCTGGCGTCATAACTACTTAGGAAGTTTCCTCCATAGCTCTTCTGCGGCCCTACCGCCGTCGAGGCGCGGGAGGTCTTATATCCCAAGTACTTATTATTATGCTGTACATCATCAGCAACATACACTAATGTCCGATGAAACAACAGATGGATTCTAGAAGAACCGAGCAGAAAAAAAACACCGAGCGATGTGTGTGGTTCGGAAAGATGTCAACGAGGGATCTCTTCCCAACGCCGCCATTTTCGCTGCGTGTGCCCCCCCTCCCTAGCTTCGGAGAGAAAATGGTCTCGGAAATTCATCCACTAACGACGGTGGGGGGGTTTATCTTGGGTGTCAAAGGTATATATACCATCAAGTAGTATAAATATACCTGGTACAATTATAATATATAGCCTGGCTCCTGGCGCGGGAAGTTGACACTATTATACAACGGCATTTTTGTACGCTGGTACTGATACATACCTCAACTATAGCCGTGCCACCTGGCATGCATGTATGGTATACAGTATATCAACCTGGTTACAGCAGTGCACGAAATGTGTCAAGAATTCGATAACAGGCACAGCACAGTTGATAATTTCAGGCCGAGTTTATATTTTTTCAGCTACGTACGTACGTGAGCATTTATTTGTGCTCAGCGAGGACGCTCCTCTCAATCCTATATATAATAATAGTACTAGGTAGCTTTCAAGCCTGTGTGCGCAACGTTGGTATCAATCAACGAGCCGCGAGCCTTAGTCGCAAGAACAAAAATGAGTTGCCGTGTGCTGCTATTACGGGGGTCCATAGTTAACAGGACCTATGGTATACACAAAAAAAACTATATATTTATCTATTTTTACTAACAATATTTGGTCCTATTAACTATGGCCCCCCGTAATGTATATTATGCTGCTGTAGATAGTATATATAGTGTTGCCTTGTGTTGCCTTGGCGGCAAAAGCCGATGCATTCCCCCGAAAGTATAAATATAAATATGCAGGCACATGGGACAGCAAAAAACACAGAAACAGCCTATTCTACTTTTCTTCTTCCGTACCTTGAAACCACAAGCGAGGCGCGTTGGCTCCGAGACGAGATATCCTCCTCCTTGGAGGTGATGACGATGATGGTGATGATATCTGACGACGCTAATTATCGTCTAGATGAGGTACGTAGTGATGATTTGATGCTGTCCGAAAAGGAGCAACACAGCATAGGAGGAAGTCTGGGGTTGGTTGGATGGAGCGACAGCGAGCGGTACAATTGTTGTTTCGTCGGCATTGGCTGCTTCACTCAAAATAAAACTATCATCCGCATCTTGCGCGCGAATGAGTTTGGAGTTTGGAGTAGTCCAGACATCCAGGTATTCATTCAATGATGGTTGTCAAGTTCCTCTGTTCTCCACGTTTGGTACACATGACGACATGACGACTGTCCAAGACACATTCCTCGGAACAACGTCGTACCAGTACGTACGTAGTATGAAGAACACGACCACACACACACAAGCATTATTATAGCGTTTCCTCTATATAGTGCTGATTGAGGAGTGCCGGTTGCCCGCTATTTTGTGCCGTTTGTGTTGGCTGGCGCATATATACCGGCACTATAGAGGGACCACTACTGTTAATACTGTTGTACTGATTGCAACAACTACAGAGGTATTTCGCTTGTTGCTCACGCAGGCAAGGTGTTGCTGAAAATCGTTGCGTCCCGTCTACGCAGCTACTGCGAGACCGAGCATATACTCCCTGAAGAACAGTGCGGCTTCCGCCCCGCACGGTCAACAGTCGATATGCTGTTTGTCGTGCGCCGGTTGCAGCAGCTCGGGCGGCAGAAGAAAATCCCCCTGTACATGTGCTTCATCGACTTGCAGAAAGCGTACGACTCTGTCGACCGAGAACTGTTGTGGGAGGTACTCACACGCCTTGGTGTACCAACCAAGATGCTCACAATCATTCGCAATTTTCACGAAGGCATGCGGGCTCGCGTGCGTGCGGATGACGGTGAACACTCGGACTGGTTCAATGTAACCCAGGGGCTGCGGCAAGGCTGCGTACTATCGCCGTTACTGTTCAACGTGTTCTTCGCCGCTGCGATACACATCGTGCTGGTACGCCTCAGCAAAGACGAATGCATCGTAAGGGATTTGGTTCATCTCGAAGAGGACAGGGTTGTCGGAAAAGAGGAACCGTTGGCATGCGTGCAAAGGGCTGTGTGGGGCATGTTGTATGCAGACGATGCAGGAATAGTCTCGAAGTCGGCGGAAGGCCTTGCAAGAATGATGACAGTCATCGTGACTGTCTTCGAAGCAGTAGGTCTCACGGTATCCGAGAAGAAGACAGAGACGATGCTCCTACGAACACCGGATCAGACGTTTACCACCTCACCGCTCGCGATCGAAGCTGCAGGCCAAAAGTATAAACAGACGACCCAGTTTTTGTACCTAGGAGGCATTATCCACGAGAACGCTGACCTCTCCTTCGAAATCGAGCGACGAATCCGTCTGATGCGGGCATGCCTCAAACGGTATGGTCCGGAACTGTACGATAGGACGAACGCACCGCTTAGTCTGAAAGTCCGGATGCTGAAGGCCGAGGTGATTGAGACCTTGCTGTACGGTTGCGTGACGTGGACCCTCAATGCGGACCACTTCGCCAAGCTTCGATCAGCCCACCACGAAGTCCTTCTGCGAGTCATTGGTTTCCAGCGCCGACTACGCACCGACCACACCACCCTCTCGTATATGCGAAGGCGCTCAGGATAACACGATGCGAAAGTATCGAAACGACCATCCGTAAACGGCGACTCTTCTTTGCGGGGGCTGTGGTGCGGCAACACGAGGGGCGATTGCCCAGTCGGTTGATGTTCGGGACGATCGCTGGTGGGGGGAGCCCGAAACCAGGCGGGAAGCCCAAGACTTGGCCTAGGGCCATTGCTGAGGACCTTAGCATAGAGTGTTCAAAGCCACCGAGGGATCAACGGAAGACTCCCCCTTAGTCTTTGGAGTTGGGACCGCACTGTGGCCCACTGAAGCAAAACAGACGGGAAAGTGGTACCGGGGAATCCTCGAAGCAGCTGAACAGTTCATGGGCAGGTGGCACGAGGCTGAGGCAAAGCTGAGTAGACAGCGCCGTGCATCCGCTGCAGGTAGTGTTGGAGGGAATGGGGGGAGGGGTAACAGCAGGAGGGGTAGAGGGAACACCGTACAAGTGTATGGGGGCAGGGGGGGGAACAGGAGGAGTAGAAGGGAAACCGCGGTAGAAGAGAGTAGCAGAGAGACCGCAGATAGGGTAGCAAGGTACCAGGCCGACTAATAGGTTGGACTTTTCTTTGCTACTCGTACCGCCAACTGCTGCGGCCGTTCGGTATGCATTTTGATTTGTTTCCCTTCTTATCCTTATGAAAGAAGTACCACATAGTGGGTGGGTGACGAGCGTATTTTGGCCCACTCACTATTGCTCTTTTTACATAGTTAAGTGTTCACCGGGATGCATAGTCCCATTTTTCCTTCTCGTATATTTCCCCTTGCACGTCCCTTTTGGCTCATGCTCGGGGTAAGTATGTATGTGTCTGAGCTTTGGCTTCCCATTTTATTTATTTATTTGGGATTCTTCTCCTTTTCTGTTTCTTTTTCTCGTTCTTTTTCGGTTTGGTTTTTTCGTTGCTTCTCTTTCTTTATGGTGTATTTTGGTTGCTGGCGTATGTATGTATGTTGTGTCGGCCGCACCTAGTGCGAAGGCATGGCATTACGTAGGCTATTAATGCATTACGGTGTGTTATCTCTGTGTCGTAGTCTGTGACAACAGAGCTCGTATCTTTCTAGGGTGAAGAATCAGCACGGACACTGGGCTTGCTGGATGTCGACGAGTAGAAGCGGTTTAATGTGAAGAACACACACACATACCTGGTACGTATATACGTATGCATACTGCTGCTGCTGTAGTAGTTGATGTACATATACCAGGTATGTTGATATATTCATCCAGTAATCGTGCGCTCGTACGTAGACATAATAACATAATATGATATCTCTGTGCACACTATTAGTACTATTAAATATAAGCAGTACGGGCATTGGACTTTTTCACAGAGTTTAGGAGGCTAACTTTGCTTCCGATACGTACATATCTTCGGTCGCCGGTAGCTCAGGGGTCTATACGCTGCTGTGATATATATATATATATTTTTTTTTTCATCTTCACTTTTACTTTCCAGCCCAATCGTAGGAGGTTTTACCCTCGACGATCTTCTGGACAAGCCGTGGTCACAGGTGTCGTCCCTTCTCCCCCCCGGTACGTGCCTTTGGTTTTTATCGCGCATAGGGTTCAGCATTCCCACTGCTCGTCGATTTTCATCGAATGTACAGCTAACTCGCGCTTTCCGCTAATCAATTTTATGCAAGAAAAAGTCCCTATGAGCATGCACTCGGTGAGACTCGAACTCACGAAATTGATCTTGATAGGCTCGCGGACCACCTACTACCAAGCCACCGGGGACGCCGGCTTATACCAGGTATGCACGTCGTTACACAGTTCAGTATAAGACTAGAAAGTTGGTTCTAGACCCACGTACGCCGTACACAGCCATCAATGATTCATTCATGCATTGCGTGTACAGTAGTAGTGTAGGAAACCTGACATGGGCGACTGACCATTGTTTTTTTTTTGCATTTTTGCCTGTCTTTTCTTTTCGCCACGAAGTTCCTCAGGAGGGGTAAACCTGGTGGTGGGTATACAGCAAAGTTACTGTATGTAGATGTCAATATTAATGGTATGATATCCACATACTACTGATATCAACTTACCACCCCTTGCTTGAAGCCAGATTGTCAGATGATAGGATGGACCGTTTCCCTCTTCTTTCTTCGCGCTTTCGCCATTTTTCTCTTTTTTTTTCCCCCCCCCCCGCCGCCCGACTTAATGCCGGTATCTTCCTAGCCTTCGCTCGCTTCGTGCGTACAACAGTTATCTGTTCCTCTTGAGCATGTATGTTTTTGATAGTGTAAGGCAGTATTGACCTCGGGATCGACTACTGCTATTAGTAGCAGGTTGATGCCTTTGGCTCTGCTCTGGTCACTCACACAAGGTGCTTGACGATGTTAGAAGTTATGAACTCTTGTACTAGTTGTTGTTTGCCTCCCCAGATGTCTTCTGAACGAAGGGGCGAGGCGCTCATCAGAAAGGCAGGCGATAGCGCCTGCCAGGTATGATGAGGGGACGACAGCTATAAATCAAAATGCCGCTACAGGGGAGAGGGGATACCATGACACTAGCCCACCCTGAAGGGCCGCACGTACAGATTCATAGAAACATCGGGCAAGAACCAAACCAATTGGGAGATTTCGGAGAATGGATCGAAGATTCGGCACTTCACAACCCACTCCCACACCTCTAGCTTGCAAGGCTGTAGCCAATTACACGTGGAAACTAGTCGGATTTTTAGCCTGACGGACATCATACACCCGAGAGAGGCTCGGCCGACTATCCTGTTGCACCTGCAACGGAACCGGCTGCCCGGAGTGCAGTTCTGGGGCCAGCGCGCTTGTCGCTGTGTCCGGCCTTGCAGCGGACTGCAGAGGCGAACCAGCGGCGAGCATGGGTGAAAGGAACGAGAGTCTTACCTGTTGCAAGCAGTGACAGAGGGGCTGCTGTGGCATTACCAAAAACAGCAGCAGTGACACAGATGCTCGTGTTACCAACAAGTGGATAACCAAGCGGACCGGGGGAATACCAAAAATCCCTTGCGTCGCGTGGACCAACATCGCATGAGCCTATAGCGGCTGTTGCATCAGTCTCACCGCGCGACGCGCTGGGGATGCGGCGGATATCATACTCTCGAACGAAATCACCAAAAAGAGAAGGCATCCAATAAACACTAAGAACCCGAAAAAACAGACTACAAGCGCGAATAGTCAAATTTGTCGGCGGAGGAAAAAATCAGACCTCGAACAGGTGCCAAAAGCATCTATTAATAGTCGACGACGGCAATATGGACCTAGGGACCGACTACTGCTAACAGGTTGATGTCTTTGGCTCTGCTCTCGTCACTCACACAAGATGCTTGACAAGGTTAGAAGTTAAGCTCTTGTGTTAGTTGCTGCTTGCCTCGCCAGATGTCTTCTAAACGAAGGGGCGAGGCCAAAAAGGCAGGCGATAACGCCTGTCAGGTAGGATGAGGGCACGATTGTTACGAACCATATTGCTGCAACAGGGGAGAGGGGATACCATACCACTTTTCTCCTAATATGCAGTTTTTCTGATATTTTGCGTAACTTGTATTATGTTTCATGTCAGATTTTTTTTTGTGTACTGTATGTTCCTTTTTCTTCGCGTATATGTTTGGGTCTGGCTTGTGTTATTGTGTTCTCATACCCGGTACGTCGACATTCACTTGCTCCATCACCCATTATTTTCGATTATATATATTCCCTGCCTCACTGCCTGTGGCCATATAAGTAGCATATCTCTAGGATGAGGAATCAGGACGGACACTGGGTGTACTGATGTAGTTGGGTCAACAGCGGGGAAATCGTCAATCAACTTGAGGTGCGTATCAAGGATGGCGATCGGGCGGGATTGTACAATCACATTAAGGGGATGGATTACTGGGGAAGAGAACGTGCCGCCCTTGAAGTATCAACAATGATGAAGGCAACTTCTCCATAGCAAAAAACTCATTCGCGATCGGTGTGGGTTCAGTAGTTCGGTACTTTGCTCCATCCTAGGTCACCAGCGCTCGACCCAAACATCGTCGAAGAACTTAATCAAGGTGTGCCCCCCCGTGCACACCTGTCGATGAGCACCTCCGATCTTTGAGATGACGGGAAAACCATCAAGAGCATGAAGGCATGTCAAACTGAAAGGGGTTTGGTCCCGATGAGCTTCAAGCTGAACTGCTCAGACTAGTCCAAGATGAAGATCGAGATGGTAGCCGTTGTATAATGGAGCAGTTCCACGCCACTGTGGTCGCGGGGCAGAGGTCTACCGCAGGAACGAGCGGAAATACGTGACACGACCATTGTGCTGCACAAGAAGAAGAACTGAACGCAGTACGTTAACTTTTGAGGCATCTAGTGGCACACGCTGGCAAGGCTTTCCTCAAGATGATCGCCAACTATCCTGATCAGATACTGCGAAGGGGGGAGGATATCCTACCAGAGGAGCAGGGCGGCTTCAGACGGTAACGGTCGAAGGTCGATATGATCTTCGTCGCCAGACGACTTTACCAACTGACACAAAAAAATAGCACCCCTCTTAACATGTGCTTCGTCGAAACACACGGTTCAGTCCACCAGACTCTCTTGTGGACCGCGCTCTATCTGGGTTCGGCGCGCGTACCACTACAAATATGTTCGCGGTTATTCGCCACTTCCACGATGGAATACGAGCGCGCATCTGGACGGATGATGTCGAATACTCGGACTGGCCCGGCGTGGAGCAAGGCCGTAGTGAGTGTGGTGGTGGAGCGGTTTAGTGCCAGTGCGGTGAACGACCTTATGTGCACCAAGGTGAAGGATGAGAAGGGGGGGGGGGGAGAAGCGATGGAGGCCGGAGACAGGGCGAGACTAACCCCAGGAGCACGGTGTGTAGACGCAGCCGATGGAGGGTTTTTGTGTTATGCGCTGACGACGTGGGCATCGTTTCCAGGTCGAGGAGCAGTCTTGCGAAGATGATGGCAGTTGCCGTTACAGTTGTGCGCTCCGTTCGGATCGACAGTTTCGGAAGCCAAGGCCGAGACCATGTGCGCGGTGACAAAACGTGTCGACAGGGTCACTTCCGTTGCTGCGGCAGCCGGCCAGGTGTTCAAGCAAAACGCCAAGTTTGCGTCTCTTGGGGCGACTGCGTGCGCGAGAATGCTGACCTTACAGTCGAGATCAACCGGCGTGTGCTACTGGCCAGCCTACGTCTCAGACGGTACGGCCTGCCACTGTTTGCCCAGTTCACCGCCCCGCTTACGGCCCGAGTATGGATGCTTCAAGCCGAGCTCATGGGAACCATGCTGTACGGGTGTATCACGTGGAGTCCCACCGTGGCCCATCTCGTAGTACTGCGAACGGTTCACCACCGATTGCTCCTCCGCTGCATCGGATGGAAGAGGGAATGTCGCGACGCTGACCGGATCCTTTTCTACGCAGACGCGCTCGACAAGACTGCAGTGAGAACGCCTAAATGCCCGTGCGAAACGGAGGTTACTCTTGGCGGGGTTCGTGGCTCGTATGGGTACCGAGAGGCTACCACAACGAATGTTGTTTGGGGAAGTGGAGGGAGGAAAGGGTTGATTGTGAGGGCAAGAACAGTGCTGTATGTATTTCCTCGAACACAACCGAAGCGAGACAAAAGGGTGCTGGTGGCGAAGAAATCGGGCAAGTGGTTCAGACGGGTTGAGGAAGCGGCAGGGCACTACACGAAGCATTGGTTCGTTGCGGAGAAGGAGTACACAGCTAAACGACGAGCGCTTGAGGTACGGGCTGCCGAGAAACTTAAGACGTCTTCGAGCCCAAGGCTCAGGGCAGGGAGGAAGAAGAGTCGCGTTGAAGGAGGCGCAACAGTATCTTGGCCCGTTAAAAACTGAAGGCAACCGCCGAAACGTGGCGCTGGCCGTCTTTCTAGTGGAGACGCCCAGCAACCACGGCTTTCTCTGCATTACAATCCCTGTTTGTTGTTTGTTGTGTTGCCCTCCCTACCTAGCATTCCCTTTTACAAGACGGAGGTAACCGTACTCTGCCACTCCGCGTCATCCAGTTTTTTCAAATGTGTTTCGTTCGGTGACCTTTTTGTTTAGTTTTTTGTTCAGCCCCCTTTGTCTGTCTCTGTCCTCATTTTTTTGTATTTTGTCTCGTCCTTGGCCCATTAGCTGGACACAGGACTGCTCGTTGTCGTTGTTTTTGTGATTAGCCCTGCGTCTCTGCCCTCTTATTTTCGTCTTGTCTTCCGCCTGGTATTTTGTGTCGCCCTAAGGTTGGCCTATCAGTTGAACATGTCATGGGACTATTCACACCAGCAAATGGCAACATTGTCCCCTCGGGGTTCAGCCTGCGCCCTGAGCGCATGTTGGGGTTTTGTTTCATTTTTTTTTTTTTTATTTCTTTCATTTTCTTGCTTTTTCCTTTTTGTATTTTTTTGTTTTGCTCTTTTTCGTTCTTTTCGTTCTTTCGGTGTAAGTATACTTTTATGTTATGGATATGTTCCTGTCATCATTCGGCTGAAAGTAATACGGGATGGCATTCCAGCTCTCGTCAGTACCATACCATTGCCGTTCCTTGCTTGCACTGGTACTGCGGTACACGATTTACTATGTGCTTGTTCGTTTCTTCCATCGAGACGCTGTTTTGTTAGGCCTGTATTATGGCTGATTCCACGGACTAAGTTTCAGGGAAATGCGTGATAACATCAGCATCATCGCATCATTATCAGGGGGTACGCACTAAATGAGTCAACTATTTATCGGGTGAGGGGGCGGGTGGGGGGGGATATGTACTCACTGTTATGCATGGCCGTAGTCGTGTGACCATGTCTGAGGGGGAGGGGGAGGGGGTATCAGGTTTCTATTTTGGGATAGGTTGGTAATTCATTCTTTAGGGAATTCGGGGACGACGAACAAAAAATGCGGGGGGGGTGGGATGAATCGACTATTACTATAGGCGAGCAGTGCCACGACAAAGGGTGGTGCCTTGTTTTCTGAGGTCCTCACGACAAGAAGCGCTCGATGGCTTACCCGAAACATTGCCTACCAAGAAGATTGTTTGCGCAACGTTTGTGTTCGCTGCAACGGGGGACCATAGTAAATTGTAGAGGAGGGCAAGGGTTGCCCTGCTGTTCCCTAGGTGGTACCATATAATACAAGGTTGGACAAAGGTATGGAAACTCTCTCACGACGTACATACTTGCTACGTAGAATATTACTTGTTTGAAGATGCTGCTGTTGCCGCTATTTCGAAGCAAAAAACCAAAACATAATATCACAGTCGCATCGCGCAGATTGCGATGACCTCGACGTGCTGCGAACACACCCATACCAAATAAAACGCCGCAGTAAAATCCACGATGACGAAAGGCATTCAAGTAGACTTTTCGCCGATGATCGTTACGTACATGCACCCCGTAAACAAACCTCTGTCGACCAAACAGATAATATAAATGTAGCTGTGCAGCCCTCGAAGGGCTGGACGCGCCGTGCAACATTTCTGCCAAATGCGTTCTAGCTGAAAAAGGGAAAGAAGAAGGCAATCAGTCCTAATCGAGAAGCATTATCACATAAAAACATCAAAACGTTTCAACACACACGTGAAGAACACGTGAGACGCTAGGCGGCGGTACATCGGACTCGAGTCGGCAGGGCACAGCTGCGCTCCCTACGTCATAGTGGCCAGGAGTTCGGTACGGCGGAGGCATGGTCGGTCCTTGTCTAGTTGCCTCGATTATCTCCGAGCGTTCTTGGCTTGCGCGCTCATGGTAGCTAGCACTACGGTATGCTGTCGTTTGTGCCTGGGGAACAGGCAAGGTCATAGACTTTAGAAGGTAGACATACATATGCTGGAAACCATGCAGAAGACGCAGTTGCCGCAGCGCCCGCAGTTGCGCAGGGGGCGGACCGCTAAGCGCCAGTATGTCGAGTAGATGGGACCACAGAGAGGGTCCGATCGAGACCCCGTCCGCTAAGCGCCAGCACGTCGAGTAGATGGGACCACAGAGAGGGTCCGATCGAGACCCCGGCCGCTAAGCGCCAGCACCATTGTTAACGTGAGCCGTCATCGTTCTAATGATAATGTAAGCATCAAGAAAAGTACGTAGGAAGCACGTATTCGTACCATAGAATTTTCGCTTTTCCTTGTGGTTTTGGCACTATAAATAGTGGGTACCGTAGGTTGTAGGTATCGAGAAGTCAGTGTCACTGCAGTCTTGTTTCGACCCGTTGTGCAGGGTGTTAGAAGGGTAGGTTTTCCGTCGTCCTTTGTTGTCGGACGTTGTTGTCGTGGGACGTTATCCTGTTTTTTTCTCATTGTCTATATGCACTACAAATAGGAGGCACCCTGTATCATTTCGACCTGTGTAGTCGGTATGCTAGAAGGATAGGTTGTTTGTCATTCTTTGTAGTTGTAGGTCGTTGTTGACGTGGGCCGTTATCGTCCTAATGTAAATATCGAGAAAAGTATGCAGGAAGTACGTATTCGTACCATCGATTTTCCGCTTTATTTCTTTTGGTTTTGGTACTATAGAATTCGGTTTTAGCACTATAAATAGTGGGTACCGTAGGTTGTAGGTACGGAGAAGTCACTGCTGTCTTGTTTCGACCAGCTGTGTGGGGTGCTAGAAGGGTAGGTTGTCTGTCGTCCTTTGTTGTTGTAGCCTGTTGTCGTCGGATGTTGTTGTCGTGGGACGCTGACCTCTAATTGCTGTATATCGTCCTATAGTGTAAGTATCAAGAAAAGTACGTAGGAAGCACGTATTCGTACCATAGAATTTCCGCTTTTTCTTTTGGTCTTGGTACCATAAAAATTGATTTCGGCACTAGAAATAGTGGGTGCCGTAGGTTGTAGGCATGGAGTTGTAGGCCGTTGTTGACGTGGGCCGTTATCGTCCTGCCTAATGCTCTTAAGAAAAGTACGTAGGAAGCACGTATTTTGTCATTTTGTTCGTATGCACTACAAATAGGAGGCACAACGAGTTGCGCGTATTTCGCGTTCTTCTTGCCGATTGTTGTTGTCGTGGGACGCTAGCTCTTGTCGCGGTCGACCTTGTTTTTTTCTTCGAACTAATTGGAAACAACTTTTTCCCTTCGGCTTCTTCTCCAGTCCTGCTGACATTTTTATGAGCGATGGACGACGAAACTCTTCCTTCATGCAGCACATTGTCGGATATCGTCTCGACACAAAAGACAGCACTGCACGTATTAAACTTACACACATACTGCTGTAATACAGGTACTCGTGCACGTAGAACATTCGGAGAGTTCACGATGTTTACGGGCTATTCGTATGAACATGTGCGATGCGAAAAAGCACGGAGAGGGAAAAAAATCCCTGTCTCCTCTCCTGTAGCAATTTTCGGTCTGATTGGAACACGTGCCACCGGTCAAAAAGAAAAAAAACGAACAGCAGAGCTTCCCTCTTAGCCTTGTACGCCGCCCGCCCATCTCGCGACCACCTCACCACCGATTCGGTCCGGAAAAGTTTTCCTCCCTCTCTGCCACAGTGAGCCCCGTCGCCCGCCTCGCGTGAAGCCCGGTGCTCACCGTGGCTCTTCTTCGCCACTTCGACAAAGTTGGTGACCAAACTGCATCGAAGTCTCTTTGAAGTTTTGTTTGGTCGCAAAAATAAGCACCGCTTGAATATTATTTCGCATATCAAAACTACATTTATCTCTCGTATATGGTACAAGCGGAGCCTCACAAGGAGGCCAGACAGAGCCCATTCGTGCTTTCTACGTGTCTCGAGGCACACGCGACGTCTAGCTATGCAAACGGCGACCGTGTTCCTTGCAACACCCCCTCTACCTGCTAGCACCCGCTGACACCCGCGGCGGCGCCGGGCTCGACCGCGGTACCGTGTTCTGAGTACACGCACGCGCACGAAACGAAATAAAATATCCTCTTGACTCGTTCCTGGTATGTTCGTATCGACACCCGCGGCGGCGCCGGGCTCGACCGCGGCACCGTGTTCTGAGTACACGCACCGCACGAAACGAAATAAAATGTCCTCTTGACTCGTTCCTGGTATGTTCGTATGAACACGAGAGCAAGAAGGCGCTTCTATGGTTTTTGTCCGAAAATATAAGCTATACCGGGACATTGATCTTTTGCCAGAAAAACGCTATACCTTGACAGAAAACGTCATATAACTTGAGTTTGGTGTGCCCTAATCACCTCGTTTTACTTTTTCGTACCGTAAACTGATAAAATACGATAGTGTACCGTTTTTTTTTTTGGCATTTTCGTAAGTGAGACGGACGGACATGGATGTTTCACCGTAAAACGGTATACCTTGACAGAAAATGTCAACATGGGTTTGGTGTACCTTGATTGCCTGGTTAGAGTTTTTTGTACCATAAACTGGCAAAAAAGCGCTGGTGTACCGTTTTTCGTCGTTTTTTTTTTTTTTCCGTTAGGACAGGAAATTAATTTTGCTTTTAGATAACCCAAGGTAAACCTAGGGGATATGACCTATAGTACACACAAATACAAACAAATATATTCACCTATTTTTACTGACAATTTTTGGTCCTATTCACTTTGTTCCCTTGTAATGGTCCTATAACAGATCAGATCCATTCTACGCAGCAAATATATCATACTTTGACTGGTATGCTAATAGTCGCTCATTTGAGAGTTGAACGGGCCAGAAAACACTGAGAAAAGTGCAACCCCTACTAACGTGAGATGAGTCAGACCCACTGCGTGGCAGGCTGTGGCAGGCGGGACGGAAAATCGACGCTTGCTACCATAGGAGTACTGTACCTTTTTTTTGCCAAGCTAAAATCGACGCTTGCTACGATACGGGTACTATACTGTACCTTTTTTTGGCCAGACTAACTCGACGCTTGCTACGATAGGGTAGGGGTACTGTACCTTTACTTGTTGAAAATACAATCGACTCTTGCTACGATAGGGGTACTGCACTGTACCTTTTTTTTGGAAAAACTAAATGGACGCTTGCCACGATAGGGTAGGGGTACTATACCTGGTACCCGTTCTTCACACTAAAGTAAAATCTACGCTTGCTACGATAGAGGTACTGCACTGCACCGTTTTATGGCCAAAGTACATCGACGTTTGCTACGCTAGAGGCGGGGGCTGTACTTTTTTCTGGCAAAACTGAAATCGACGCTTGCTACGGTAGGGGGGCCGTACCTCTTTTGGCCAAACATTTCTGACTGACGGGGCTGACCACCCGAGGAATCACCCATCATCGTTTGTTTGTGCGTTACACACAATATCTAGATCATACACACCCAACATCGTTTGTTTGTGCAATTGCACTGTTGCGGGGGGACTGTTGTAAGGAAAACCCTGGGCTGGGTAATCGATTGATCTTTTACCTCTATAGCTCAGTAGGTAACACCCTCACATTAGGCGTCGTCGGCAGGATAGAGTGTTAGAAGAGTTACTCTGGGCTGGGTGATCGATATTTTAACTCCTTCACGTTTGACGACGTCGTCCAGGTCACGGGTTCGAACCTCACTTCGAACGTTTCTAGTATAGAAACGCTTGCGCGTGCGTCCCTAAAAACACGTTTCCCTGGTTTCCCAGGTAACGACACGAAGCAATAGGTCAGCGTACAGACGTACACGGTACTGACTCCCCAAAGATCCCGCCGTCCAGAGGGAGGGAGGGAGCGTGTTATAAGGATTACCCTGGGCTGGGTATTCGATCAATCTTTTACCCCTATAGCTCAGCAGGTAACATCCTCACAGGACCCTAATAACTAGGATCTACTGTACACACAAAAACCGATACATCTTCCTATTTTTACTAACAATATTTGGTCCTGTGTACTGTGGTCTCCCGTGATATGTTTCGATAAATATGCCCAGCACTATGTTCATCAGGTTGCCCCATCACGTTTTTTCTCAAGGTCAGGTGTTGGGCTGGAGTATAAGCTCTCTAATCCATTTTTGAGGAAAAATAAACGCAAAAAAAAGTGACGGTTACAGCAACCATTGTGGCCACTGCGTCATTCATGGGGGACAGCGATACAAACAATAAGTGTCCGAGTCACTGACAGTAGTGGAAGGAGCCGTACATACGGCAAGGGGACGACACATGATCCTATCCGTGCTGCCGGGCACTCACGCGTTTTCGTAGGCGGCTGAAAACACCAAATCTACCAAGTATTGTTTCGGCCGCTGTCTTCAACACCTAAAGAGGTTGACCCTTTCAGCGCTCACGGCTGTTGTTGAGACTGCAGTCCCGTTTTGGGGACAAAACAACGTAGAATTTGAGAGGTGTGTCTCCAAAACCGAACTGCGGTTCCAAAAGGGTTAAGGAAAGAGCCTCATTTTTTTCTGTGGGGGGCATCCCTATCTGTCGTAGCATTTATCGATCAGCCTTAGACTCGCCACACGTTGGCGCTGCTCTTGCGGCGCTCGAGTGTGTAGTCGTAGACGAACGCGGCGAAGGACTCGAGCCACCGTTGCGTGAGCGCGGTGTGGTCCCAACGTTTGTCGAGGCGTTGCCTAGCGCCTTGTGGTCCAAAAGCGATGCGGAACTTCGTGGCCCGAAGGTAGTCTCGAGGGCGAGGCCGCATGGCTCAGATAATGCGGCCGACTTCCAGGTCGATGGAGGGGGGGTCAATCAAGCGTCTCTCCGAGAGGCGAAAATCAATTTTCAATTTTTCGTAAGGAAGTTATTAGCCGAACGTTTTTACATTTTCTATCATACGAGAAGGAAAACCACTGCGTAAACTCATATATTGAGTAGGAATATACAGTAGTGTGAGCGTGATTCCTTTCGAGCACCGTGCCATGCACGCACATATAGAGCGCCTGTCGTACACAGCTCAGTCGGGGCCTCGGTTATGTAATTTTTTAGAACCGCACTGGAAGATTCATCTCACGGTGGGGTTTGCACTCTTTTGCCTCAATGTTTTCGGGCCGGTAGAGCTCCTCAAGTGCGCAACTATTAGCATACTGGCTTGTGCGATACTTTCACTACAATAGTACTTTGTAGCACATTTATTTGTCTCAAGACTTATGATAACACATTTTTTGTTTCAGGACCGTGAAACCACATTTGCTTTAGGACTACGACAGCACCTTTATTTCAGGACTATTACCACTGCACGATACCTATTTTGTTTTAGGACTATGGTAGCGCACACAAATGATGGTCCGGTCACGCGAACACATTCAATCATCAGTCATGTTTCGGGCGACATATTGAGCACCTCCTCATGTGTGAGGAGCTCAGAAAATAATAAGACACCAACCACCCTCAGAGCCCATCTTAACGGGGAACACTAAATTTCGTCCAATCAGATGTAAATTAAATTAGAAAAAAAAAAATCTAGTCAAATTGAAAGAACCGAAAGTCCTCGATAAGATGGGCCCTTAAATTAAATTAGAAAAAAAAAATCAAGTCAAATTGAAAGAGCCGAAAGTCGCCGTTAAGATGGGCCCTTAAAGGGGGATCGTTCACTGAAACATTTGAATATCACTACAACTCCAAGTAATTTGTCCCTAAAAGTGGGAGTGCAGTCCTAAATGGCTCAAGTTTCACCAGCTGCTCGGTCGGGCTGTTCTGGGTGACGCGACTGACGCTTGAAATCACCATTTTTCGCTTTTACCAAGGTCTGTGGCCATATAAGGCCGTGAACAGAATAATACCCGTTTAGACTCATAATTTACTTTAGTCCCGGCGAGAGCGGCCTGAAATCAACTGAAAACAAGTTTTTCTTCAAGCCGATGATCGGGCGCGATGAAAAGACCACCACCAACACCACCACCAACCACCGTATCTCCTCGGGGGACAAAAACCAAACAACACGCACGCAAAAAAAAAACATATCATATTGTTTCCTCATTTTTTCCCCTCGCACCAAAGGCTTGCTATCGGCGGTGACGATATAAATAACAGACGGAGCTCGGCTCTTCCTCGCCACGCACTCTTTTCCCCGACAGCATGCCCTTCAAGGAGCAACTCATCCCTTCTACTCCGGCCTAAACTCCGGGTAAATTTGTCCCGGTTGTGTAGCGAGTTGTTTGCTGAAGGGACATTTTTTTCCCCCCTCCATCCCATTCCTTATCCTCGTCCTATTCTCCCGCTGCCTCCCAGTAGGAACTCAAACCCGGGGTCACACTGCGGGCGCCCCCCCCCCCCCCCTTCCCACCACGGCGCATGCCTTCATTTTCATCGCGGGAACAATTCAGCATTTTCTTCCCTCGTCGACTTGCGTCGAATTTTGCGAACTCACGCTGGCGCTTTCTGCCTTTTTTTTTTCGCAAGAAAAAAAACTCCGCCATCGCTGGACTCGATAGTTTGACCTTCACGTTGGTAGCCACGAGGTCTGACCACGATACCACCGGCGGCGTCTACGGAAATTAAAAATAGATGGGGCTATCCTTCCCGCGCACCCTGTTCCCGACACCCATTACTGCCTTCCAAGCGTATAATGACCCTTTTTGAGCAGCAACACATATTCTACACTTCTACACTTGTACGTCTAGGTAGTGTATCCTCCCGAGAAATGCCGATACAATCAATTCTGAAAGGAGGTCGTTCTACCACTGCAAAAAAAAAACCCACACTAACCCCAAGTAGTTTCGTTCCCCAAAAAAACGTGGGGTGAACTTCTAAACGTGGTTACCAGAGGCCTTCCGAGTGCTACATAAAAACAGACGCCAAGTGTTCCGGTAAAACCACGTACGAGGGCCTCCACAGGGCCATATCATACCCGTACACCGCCGGTACCACTAATGCACAAGCCCACCCTGATCAGCCGCACATGAAGGAAGACAAGACCTGCAGGTTGTAAGGGGAACCGCAAGAATTCCACGCAAAAGGTATATCCCCCCCCCCCCACATAAACACCAGCCCAGCCCGATGAGCCGTACGAGAAACATGCAGGGAGATGCGCGGACTATTGAGCGAAGTGCCAATTTTCCATGAACCTCAAGCACTGTAGTACCTAGCCCCCCCCCCCCCCCCCCCCCCGGTAAAAAAACAAAAACATACGAGCCCATCGTGACAAGCCGTGCACGCAGCAGGTAGACGTGCGGGGTATAGGGGGAAGCGGTAACCCCCCCCCCCAAAAAAAAAAAACTAGTACTTGAAAAAAACACGCCTCCCCCAGATATAAGAGCTCATCCTGACACCCGTACATGCAGGTATGGATGGGAAGCCCACTCTCTCCATGAAACTAGACGTGCAAAAAAAAACGCCTCTCCCACACATACGAGCTCGTCCTGACAGCCGAGCATGCAGTAGAATATACATGGTACGTAAGTGTGGCTTCTCGGGGGAAGCGCAACTTCAAGTGTTCCAAATGAAACTAGACGCGCAAAAATCACTCTCTCCGAACGTTATAACATACAATAACCCCAGACTCTTCACACAACATAAAAAAAGAGAAAAAAAGTGACCTCGCATAACGTCAGAAAATGAAAAAGGAAGACAGCTTATCCGTAAAGGGCTCGGAAAACGCCAGGCATTGGGACGCAAGAGCTGTCACATTGTCCTCAAAAGGGGGGGGAAGGGGAGCAAAAAATGTAACGCGGAAAAATGTTGGAACACCCACCCCCTATATTTTATACCTGGTATATATACGTATATACTGTAGGTTGGGTTGGCGTCGGTTGGCGACGACGCCGTAAAACACGCCTTTCACTGAGTGAGCTAGACAGCTAGGGCACCGTTTTTGTTTTGGCGACCACCACGGCTGGTGGTCGAGTTAGATCATTTTTGTGCGGGGAGAACCTTCACCCCGCACAAGGGGGATGGTGATATCACGTAGTGTGTATATGGTAAGGCACCTACGAGGCAGCTACAAAGTAAACCCATCGCTGTCTCTGGAAGTGGCCACACCAGAAAATAAATCAATTCATTGATGCTTTCATCCATAAGCACGAAAATCCGCCTCAAAAGCGGTTCTTCGTAGGACGCAGCTCACGCTTCCTGCGACTCGCCAAACACCTCACGGCGCTCCGCGCTTGGTGCAAGCAATGTCTGCTTGGTCGGTGAAAACCCAACGTGCTCCGTCCCGGCATTGTAGGGATGCGAGGGTCTATGGTCATACGACTACGGCCATGCATGATACTGAGTACCCTCCCTCCTCCATCTTACTAGCGGCGCAAATAAGAAAATACGTAAGCCCACAACGAAGCAGCTGGGGGGGTCGGAGGGACTAAACAAAATAAACTAAAACACGCGTGACCACTGGGGGGAGGTCCGATAACGCACAACGGCTGACCAACCAAAGCTGAGACGGTCACAAGAACTGTCCACACACGGCAAGCATGGCGCTGCTTAAAAAAATTGACGGATGAATCGGAGCAGAACCTCTATTCTGCCGACGACACCAAGCGCGCGACTAAACAATCACGCGTGACCACTGGGGGAAGGTCGGAAGACGCACAAGTATTGCCCCCGCGGCTACTAGGAAAAACGGCCGACCAGCCACACTGAGAAGGTCGCAAGGGAATATCGACACGCGGCAAGCAGGGTGCTTACGAAAAACTGACCAACGAGCCCGAGAGGAACCCTCAATCCCGCCGACGACCCTCAGTGCTCAGACATTGGCTAATAGTACGCCCGCAATTCTGCCTGATAAGCATGTCGCCTGATGGCATCAACAACACAAAACACCACATACGAAAGCACAAATCGTCACCGAAATACTTGAAACTACTGATAAAATAAAGATCACAGCAGTCAATACAATATCACTGCCACCAAAACACAATCGACACATAAACCGATCACAGCAGCACCGAAACACAATAATAACACAACAACCGATCACAGCAGCACAAAAACAATACTGTCACTTCTACACCAGATAACTACAAAGACGTGATACTGTAACCTGGAATCTGGTACAACAGCAACTGTCGTAGCCACACCCCCCGCGTTCAGCAACGCCTACTGTAAAACCTGGGGAACCCCTCGGGATTGTGGAAAAAAAGCGAGGAATACAACTTTCCCCTTTCACATACTACTACCGCGAAAAAAAAACCTGCACTAGTTGGGACTAAATTTTCCCTAAATATCCACGCGTGCCGTGCTATTTCACTTCCTTTGGCTTCCGTAGCGAGTGGCCCATTAGTAACGTCAAAAAGTAAATACGTATTGACTCTTCAGCTCCGTGTTTGCATCCAACCCCTCAATAATAATGCCTGCATATTGATACTACCTAGTACCCGGGCGCTTCTCCCACCGGATATTGAGCACGTCACGCGAGGCAGATCTCCCCTCTCCAGCTATAACGGTCTTTCCGCAACGTCGTAACCTCTCAGAGCGTGGGAGCGCATGTTCGGAGGGCGGGGGAGACTTTCCTGTGGCGACAACAAGGGGGGGAGGGGGGGGGGGGCGTACTCATTTGTTGCTTGCCTTAGTCATTTGACCATTGGCCACGCATCCCTTTCGAGACGGGAGGTGGGAGGGGGTACTCATATGACCATTAACCACGCATCCCCTTCGAGACGGAGTACCGGTCCTACTCCTATTAGAGACACCTCCAACTTTGGGCGCTCATTACGTCGTTTGCATCTACTACATAAAACGGTTTTTGCTAATCTTACGCCCTTCCTCTTTCGCCGCCTGTGGCCACCATCTATCTCCTAGAGCAACGACCGTTTTCTCGCTGCCATTTAGTGCATCACACTCCTCCATGTCATATTCGTCTATTTCCCTCGTCTCCTCTTCGAACACACCCCCTTCTTCGTTGTACATTCCCACTCTTCTACTACGTGACTTCTACTCTCTATTGACAAAATAGGCATCAAAAGACAATTTTTATTCCGGAGAAATTAAATCGAATCGATTTTAATTGGAGGCGTTGACCTAACTTGACATGGTATGTTCACACTGGACCAACGTCCCCGAGGGAAATCGCCGGTTGTTTGGCCTTTGTAGACGGCTACGACCGAGGTGAAGCAGGGTGAACCTCAACGAGCGGCGAGCCGGGCAACAGCCGCGCCCACGCCGTCAGACAATAGCACAGCGTACCCAGACCGTGGCGTCTTACACAAATCGTGGTAGTATATAGCAAGCCCAATTTGGGCAAATTCGATTTTCAAACCAGCTCGATCGCCCAAACAGCACCAGAACCGCGCGATCGATCCGAAGAACTAGAGGGTACGCTCAAAACATCACTAAATGCGTCGTCGCTGTTCCGCGCGTGGCGGTCTAGGGCTTCCTCGGCCCACCCAATACCGTGAGAGTGATAGCCCCCTAGCCTGGGGCGCAAAACAGAGGCTGGCGGCGGCGGAGCACGCGACGACGCATGCCGTCGCTCTCGTCTACACCGCATTTGTCTCCCAGGGAAAAAAGCAAGGCATGGCCTACTGAGGCATATGCCTCAAGAACACATTAACTATTAATAATAAGGTAAGCCCCAAAAAGGCACACTCCGAATGTTAGGAGTCCGTGCAAATTTAGCAACTCCCGCGTAAAAAAACAGACAAACTACCGAATCACAGATAATGTGTACGCCAAAACTCGTGCGCCACCAAACAAGAGCAATCAGTTGCAAAATGAGTTGCACAATGGAAAATACTGGCCGATAGTCTCGCAGAGAGCGGTGCTGCAACCAGCTGGCTAAAACTATAACTCGGCCGTCTGCAGTCTGCAGGCAGTCGCAGGCAAAGACCATGGGCGTGTGGTGGCATATTCTCGCTGTACTTACAGCAGTCTCGTACGATAGCTACTGTAGTTGCGTTTATCGGAGCAACATGTGATCCGTCACCGAGAATAGGGTTGGGGGTGCCCGCGCAGTTTGTGTTGTCTCTATCCCGACCACAACCACAACACATGTACACCACCACCACCATCAGGGAAATGAAAGCACTCTCTGGTGTGTGAGACAGAAGCTACCCTGCTCATGTGCTGCTGCTACAGGTAGGAGCAGCAGGCAGCAGCAGGAGCAGCAGCAGCAGCAGCAGCAGCAGCAGCAGGAGGAGCAGCAGCAGCAGCACCAACAACAGTGCGAGTATCAAGAGCCAGCCGAGAGTGGAGCAGTACGTGCTCGCTGTCGTCGTCTGGCTAGTGTACGCCGCGCGCTGTCTATACTTTTGTGACGTGCGCCGGTCGCATGTACTATTGTAGTACTACAGAACAGCAGTAGTAGTATACCGATCACGTACTCAAACATCGTCCGTACGTACATACCTGCTATGCTACATACGTACAATCACCCCATACATACGAAAAAAATAGCAGCAGCAACACTCAGTATTAATAGTGCATTTCCTGTAACAAACCGAGAGGGTTGCAGAACGTTCCTGCTGCCGTCGTTTGCTCATAAGTATATGTACCGCGCAGACTCTCTCAGATCCTTCTGCGCGAGCTGTACGCTGCCGCCAATAATCACTTGAAAAAAGGGTTCGAAACGCTCGTCATCGTTCAAACGATTGAGTTTTGACAAACGGGTCACAGCAGTAGTTAGTTACGTAGCTGCGGTGTTTCTTCAAACAAAAAAAAGTGGTACCTGGTACAAATCAACAGGCTGCATGCACGCCAAAAACACAAGATGACAGTAGTAACAGTACACTCACTCCTCCAGAGGTAAAAAAAGAAGAATTAACCAGTGCGGTGGGCTTTCTGGACAAAATCGCGAAAAACGAGTTTTTTTCAAGAGTTTATGTACTTGGTTTTAGAATACCCCCCCCCCTGTCTTGGTCATACGACTACGGCCATGCATGAGATCGAGTACATCTCTCCTATCGAGTACACCCCCCCCCCCTGTCTTGGAATCGAAAACAGAAAATGGGTACGTACAAACAGCAGTATGCGCGAGTAGTGGTGTGTCGGATTTAGGTTTTTACGGGCACCCGTCGGTGCACCCCTGAAATTGCTCCCCAACGAAAAGTTAGAAGTAGGTTGACAGTAATTCTCGCCCGTGAAGGCCTTTTCATTTGTTGATAACCTGCAAGTATTGTGCTATAATTCTAGCGTGGGTGGTTCCTTGGCGGTCGTCCGTCAGCAGCAGTTTAGTCGAGCGCGCACGATCAACCGATATGTATGCCTATGTATACCTTATCTGTGACGTAAGGCGCGGACTGCGTGCTGCTGCTGTGGCGACACTTCGGTATGACTTGTCCACTCTGTCCGTAAATATAGTGATCGCTTGGGTACTAGTATAAATACAAAAACGGTCCCTCTATTTACGGACAGACTGGTATCATAACACCAGGGTACTACTGTTAATGGTAGATATCTACCGAGATGTCATACCTGGCATAGTACGTCCAGCAACGCCAATATACACGATCGCGTACGTACGTAACTGCGAGGTAGGTACCTGGCACCAGGTATCGAATACCAGGTACCTGGTACTGACTACGCTCGGCTTCACCTTTTCGACAGAAGAAAAGAACCCAAGCGCCAGGTCACAAGCCGTCCCCATCCCCCCCGTCGTCGCTGCTGCTGCTCGTACGCCTTCCACGCTGCAGAGCACCACCACTGCCGCCGCCGCCGCCGCCGCCTTCAAAGCGTGCCACCATGCCGTCGTCGTCGTCGTCGCCAGAGACGAGCCTCCCACAGTCCTCATACTGCCCAACCGTGTCAAACGCCGTACACCCATCCGCAGTCACCGCCGCCTCATCGGCGCCAAAGTTCAGCAGCAAGCGCACCATGCGGTTCGTGCCGGCGTTCCTCCCGTTCGCCGCGGCCGAGTGCAAGGGAGTGAATCCCTTCTCGTCCCGCGTCTGGACGTCCGCCCCGAGCTTGAGCAGGGCTTCCGCGGCCTCGCGCTTGAGGAAGCGGCAGGCGAGGTGGAGAGGGGTGAACAGCTCCTCGCCCCGCGCTTCGATGTCGCACCCGGCCCGGGCGAGGACATCGATCGCCCCGGCCTGGTTGAAGGTCGCCGCGTGGTGCAGGGCCGTCTCGCCGTCCGCGTCGACGGCGTCCAAGTCAGCGCCGTTCTTGATCAAGGCATTCAGAACGTCGAGGTGGCCCTCGTCGGCAGCGCGGTGCAGCGCCGGCTGGTCGGGAGAGCTCGAGCTGTTCACGTCCGCTCCGTGCATCAACAACGCTCTCACGACGTCCGCGTACCCGTTGCAAGCGGCCCACTCCAGGGGAGAGGCCCCGCCGCCCCTGCGGTCGTCCACGGCGGTCTTGGGCCCGGCCGCCAGGAGCGCGATCGTGGAGCGGATGTGGCCCTCCTTGGCCGCTAGGCAGAGCGGCGAGAACCCGGTCCGGGTTAATTTGCGCGTGCTGGCTCCGAGCGCCAGAAGTGTGTCGACGGAGACACTAGCGCCGTGCTCGGCGGCGACGTGCAGGGCTGTCGACCCGCCTTTATCCCGAGCTTCTATGTCGGCTCCGGCCTCGGCGAGAGAGCGGAGCACTCCCGGCATGCCCCTGCTCGCCGCGAGGTGCATCGCCGACACTCCTGAGGTGGAAGCGACGTCGATGTCCGCTCCGTGCTTGGCCAGCACCGCCAGCAAATTCAAATGTCCGTGCTGGACGGCGAGCTGTAGCGGTGAGAACCCGTCCGAGTCGCAGAAGGGGCTCACCCAGGCCCCTCCCGAGAGCAACGCCTCAGCCGCCCTGTCTTGGCCGTGCTTCGCCGCTAGGTGGAGCGGAGTGCGGCGCTTGCTGTCCTGCTGATTTGCGTCGGCCCCGTGGGATAGCAGCATGCGGACCATCTTGTCGTCTCCGCGAATAGCGGCGAGATGGAGAGGGGCATCGCCATTCGCGTCCTTCTCCCCAGGGCTTGCTCCGCGCTCGAGAAGGTCCGCCACGAGCATACCGTGACGGCCCCGGACAGCCAGGTGCATGGTGCTCCCTTCAGCCCCAGCGTTCTGCAGCGTCGAGACGAGGTTGAGGTCACCTGTGTCCGCAGACACCTCCAGCAGCAACCGTAACCATTGCGCCAACTGTTCCGGTGTGGCTCGGTCGAAAACTAGGTCGAAAAGACGAGCTTCGTTGTCGTCCAGGAAACTGCGCCTTTGATCCCTGTCCAGCATGCTTCTTGCTGGCTCGAGAGCTGTCGAGGTGGTGGTCAAGGGAAGGGAGCAGGATAGGCGCTGACGAGTATAGCAGTGTCGCTCTGCGAGCTGCGCTGGGCGGTGGGCGGTGGACAGAGAACAGAACATAAAACGTTCGCTTTTGAAAGTTTTAAAGGGGGATCAGACCCGTTGTGTAAACGCAACAATAAATTGTGGAAACCCTGTGTTTGTTCCGGGTGCGAGAAAAACCACTGATGAGCCCTGTCAGCTGTGAACAAGCCATAAGGCCTGAACAGACACCAAGCGTATAGACGGGTCGAACGTCGTTACCGAGACAGAAAACACCGGTGTATCCCTACTGCACCCTTCTCGCCTCGCTGGGCACGAAGTGGTTCTGTAATCCCTGCGTCATGGTTGATGACTCACATGATATCTTTGTCAGGCAAGCAGTAATCGTTGCTATTGGAGGGTTTTTGGCCCGGCCGTCGAAGCAACAGTGCAATTGCTCGTACTCATTTTGGAGGTGAGCCGTTCGAAATTCCACTGCTGTTGTTGCGAGAGCCTGGGTAGCGAGATGACACGGCATTGGGCCATGGCGGTGTGGCCATGTCGGCATGCATGTACGCATTCGTCCATTGGGCTTACCAGTGGTCTATACCATGCACGCTATGATATCTGTCGAAAAGTAATTTTATTCTTTGCGGCGTATAGCATACCGTAAAGCCCCAAAAGCCCATGCAATTAAGTGCGGAGGAGCTACTCGTACCTTACACTACAGCAGTAAATACGCGTGCAAGTGTATCCGTATGTACGGGTATGGATATCATGCCTGATACAATCATATACAACAGTAGCAGCATCATCTATACATATGCGAGCTACCTCTGGCATATGTTTAGCACTGCCGGAAGACAGGTATGTTTTTTTTTTTTTTTTTTTTTTTTTTTTTTTTTCATCATCACTTTGACTTTCCAGCCCAATCGTAGGAGGTTTTACCCTCGACGATCTTCTGGACAAGCCGTGGTCACAGGTGTCGTCCCTTCTCCCCCCCGGTACGTGCCTTTAGTTTTTATCGCGCATAGGGTTCAGCATTCCCACTGCTCGTCGGTTTTCATCGAATGTAGCCAACTCACGCTTTTCGCGCTTTCCGCTTATTATCAATTTTTTATGCAAGAAAAAGTCCCTATGAGCATGCACTCGCGGTACAGCAGTACCACTGGGTACGATATGAGCCCGACAGTCAGGTTCATTCACCAGTCCGTGTGGCTGTAGTGGGTCCGTATCAGTGTGCCTGCTCTGTTGAGTGTGCGTGTGTGTTTTTCCCCCCATCAGTTTCACTTTCCAGTTTCCAGCTTCTGGACAAAAGCCGCGTACACACAGGTGTCATTATGTGCCCATTTTTTATAGAGCAGAGGGTTCATCATTCCCGCATTCCCCACTGCTCGTTGTTTTTTTTTTATCGTAATCCGTGACATCGGATTTCGGCTGAAATACGTCGCCCGTTATGCGAAAGCCAACATGTGGACTTCTCTCCTCGCGTAATTACGTCAAAAACAAGCGAAAAAATAGATAAACGTCCCGGTTACGATCGGAGTGCAGGTACTAGAGTGTGCAAAACCCATTTTTTCTTCTTAAGTTAAGTTATCTACAACGAAAAATACTGCAACATGCAAGGATGAAATTCCGACGTTTTTGGGGTATAAGGCTGACTCTTATGGGACCAGAAACCAGCAAACAAAACAGGATTTCCCCTTGATGGTGTTGAAACCCACACAGCTGATGGGAGATGTTGTTTGGTATGCCGCAGCGGGAAAAAGCTGCGCTTTCAACAAACAAGACCTACCACCGCCGATGATTTCTCGCCTCACAGGCATGAGATGACGTCGAACCTTCGAGGCTATATGCTCCATTGCTCTGAGAGTGCTCGCTTCCAAGTTTGAGGGTCGTTGATGCTGTGTGGCCGGAGTTCTCGCTCGAGACGTGAGAGCCTGGCCCATTTGTGGCCCGTTTTTTCTAGACGAAACTAGGTCCCATTTCCGTCTGGAAAAAAAACCGGCCAGAAATGAGTCAGCCTCCGATGTCTCGAGCGAGAACTCCGGTCACACAGCTTCAACGACCCTCAAACTTGGTAGCGAGCACTCTCAGAGCAGTGGGGCATACGGCCTCGAAGGTTTGACGGCGGGTGCTGTGTGTTGAAAGCACAGGTTTTCATGTTTGGGCAGTGATCGGAAATGGCTAATGTCTACCGACGGCACTGCCCTGAGGTTTCTACACGATGAAGGGAAAATCCTGTTTTGTTTTCTGGTTTCTGGTCCCATAAGAGTCAGCCTAATAAGGAAGGAGCCCCGTCGTTCAGAATATTTTTCTCCCCAAAAGTACTACCTGGTTCAGCAGTACGTACGTACCTCTATGGTATAGCACGCGTCCGGGGAATATTAGAACCGTTTGGATTTTAATACGATTAAAAAACGGAGCTTAGATCGCATCTTAACGGGGAACACTAAATTTCGTTCAATCAGATGTAAATTAAACTAGAAAAAAAAATCTAGTCAAATTGAAAGAACCGAAAGTCCTCGATAAGATGGGCCCTTAAATTAAATTAGAAGAAAAAAAACCAAGTCAACTTGAAAGAGCCGAAAGTCCCCGTTAAGATGGGCCCATATATTCCCAACCATACGTGAATTTATATCGTAATTTATTAGTACAGTCTGTGTTTGGTTTGGTTCGTGCTGTGGCGTCCCCCCCGGCAGTGCTGGGTTGTGGTTGCCTCTTCGGTTCGGGAAGATGTCGATGAACGGGTCGAATTCTCACGGACACCTTCGTGCTTCGACTGACTTCTTGGCTATCGACGTCGACAGCGACATTGTAGCAGCAGCTCGCAGGGCCGCAGCACGAGCTCGGATTGCCAGTACGGCATTCAGGGAGAGAAACAAATGAAGGGTTTCCTGTAGAATTTTTTGGCTTGTGCTATCAGGGAATCTGGGGCGTCACGTAATCGTGGCGGCCAATTACCGTGCTCACGGCAAAACAAGCTCGCTGTTAGCACGTACTTACGTAATCCGACATCACTGTTAATACTATGACTAACTTTGTTCAATCCACGCTCTCGCGCTTTCCACTATTAATAAATATTTTTTAATGCAAGTCCTACGACTACGGCCCACGTTGAACCTACAATTCAGTAGGCACGAGGACCACCTATTACCGAGCTATCGGGGACACCGGTGTTGTGTGCGTATGCTGTGGGTGTGCAGATCTACGCACCCCCCCACGTACTCACTGCTCACGTTCGTATCGCGTTTCGTTGAGTACTACTGTAGGTGGGGAATCGATTTGATCCATTGATAGCTACACGAAATATCGCACTCGGGAAAGGCTTGGTGACCCTCCCTCCGATTTAGATCTTACCTGTTGTTGGCTCAAAGATACCAGGCACACCTCTCTGTGGCTTCCCTCTCAAGTTGGGCTTCACCTATTTTTGGCTTCAATCTTACCTATAATTAAGTGGTTCAAGCGGTACCTGCAGCCTACAAAGAGGGGTTCTTACCCAGGTAAGAAAGCTTCTCCTACAGTAGCCAACAACCCAGCTTCTTTCCTGGGTTTTGACAGAGTGCGCGGCACGCTGTCACAATACATGACCCCCTCCGTCAATTGTGGTTTCGCAAAATGATCGCGTTTTTTGTTAACAATTTGGGTCACCTAGTCCCAGCGACCCTGTGGCCGTATTTCTGTTTTGGGAGAAAAAGGGCTCGATTGGGCCATCTAAAGGCACGATTGGAGCCAAACATAGGTGAATCCCAGCTTGAGTAGACACAGAGAGGTGCACCTGGTACCTTTCAGCCAACACCAGGCACGAGCGGGGGCTGACCGATCAGAGGGAGGGACAGGAAGCCTTTTCTCGAGTGCAATATTCTGTACCAGGTATACCGGTAGCGGTAAAATTGGCTCCAAACTCCGACTTACATGAGTATACCGTTTTCTGGCTTTCGCCCCCCCCACGTTTTTACTCTTTGCTGCTCTTGTTCTACCTATGATTCATACCCGTGTACCTCTTCGTCTACAGTTGTCAACCATCGTTTTCGTTCGTACTCTGTCCCGAAAAATAATAAACGTTTGCTTTAACAATTAATGTAAAACCGGTGCTTATATAATTGGACATAGTGGTAATATCACACCAGTACAACACCAGCAGCACGCAGTGCCTGAGACCTTGAACCTTGGCACATACCGGGTATATAGTATGCCAGGTATATCATAGCACGCTATAATAGACGATTACTCCTATCATATCTCCCTGCACCTCCTGACTCCTTATGAAAATTTCGGAGACCGGTTTACGAAACCAAGGGGCGGCTCGCGCGCACGCATGCACGCACACGCAACGAAAACGGCGGCGGCAGCTTTGAAAATATCTGGCCGAGATATTTGCCATTCGTACACGCTTCGCACGGAGTTTTTGCGCTCGCTCACCGTTGACACAGCTTGGAATTCATGCGTCCAGGGGAGTGATGTGTTATCTTCAGGGATGTCTACGTTACGGCGGACTTGCGGAAATTGTTACGGGAAATTACGAAATAAGGGCCCATCTTATCGAGGACTTTTGGTCCTTTCAATTTTTTTTTTTTTTTTTTCTAACTTAATTTGCATCTGATTGGCCGAAGAGTGAAATACCAGGCAGGATTCTCCGCGGCAAATTGAAAAAAAAAAAACAATATTGAGTGAAAAGTCTTTTGGGACTTTTTTCGTGTGTTTTTTTTATTTCAATTTCGAATTGGGGAGTTGATCAGCCTTGATGTAGCATGTTCATGGTGGGTCAACACCCCCGGCGGAGTCTGGGGCGATTCTTGGTCGCTTCGGTGACCACCGTCGAGGCGATGAAACGCGAACCTCAACGACAGGCGACCGGAGCAATAACCGCGCCCACGGCCGCAGATCATAGCACACCGTACCCCGCCGGTGGTGCCTCAAAAGAAATCATGGCGGCCGCAAGCCCAATTTTTCGGCCTGCTCGATCGGCCAATCATCACGAAAACCGAGCAAACGAGCAAAAAAACAGAGGATGCGCTCGAGACCTCGATAGCTGCATCACCGTTGCTGTTCGGCACGTGGCGCTTGAGGGCTCTCCCCGCCCACCGAAGACGCCCTGAGAGTGACAGCTTCCTATCCTGCACCACCAAAAAGAAAAAAAATGCTGGCGGCGGCGCGCCCGCGACAAGGCAAACCTTCGCTCTCGTGTGCGCTCGTCGCTGTTTGTCGCCTGGGCGTTGTGTGACGCGGTGTGTTGTTCCAGGTTGTTTCCAATTCCTTTTCGTTTGACAATGAATGCGCCGTCTGCCGGTAGGATACAAACACGTTTTTAGTTCGAAACCAAATTAAAATTCATTGCTGGTAAAAATTTATTTCCAAAAAGCGAAATTGACGTATGGTACGCCTGTTACGGCGAAAAGCGGGGATGATAAGTAGTCATCCCCGGGTTCATCATGGGATCAAAAATCGCTAATATAAGTTAAAATATAAATGCGTGCACGCGTGTACCTGCTTACGCTCCACCATTGATAGCACGATAGTCACGTGTCAGATATACGAGGTACTACTCGTACAGACGCTATCATACTCGTGTATACTAGTAGCAGCATGTTTTTATACCGCTATCATTGTTGTGTACCAGGTACCAGGTAAAATACCGTTGCAGAAAAAATGTTGAGGCGCTTGGAATTAACGGACCACTGATGATCGATTAACGACGTTTCACGCATCACTCATCGCATGTCCCCCGGCGGAGACTGTTGCCACGGGTTTTCCTAGAGATGTTGATTCTACTTATGTGGAGAAATTGAACTACCGTTGATAGGGACACAGTTTTGTTACCGCTAAAACGCGTAATTACGCGTAACGCCGTGACGTAAAATACACCCCTGGTTATATTGCTTGTTATAAACCCTGAATGCTGTATACGGTAATCTCATACGTTCCCCGGTAAGAAACAGCCCGTGGTCGCAAGGAAAACAAGTTCCAACAAATTCTGCAGTCGCATTGATTCGCAGAACAAACATAAATATTCTCATGAAAAACGAGGAAACAACCACCTGGTAAGGGAAATCGCACCCACATCTATATATATAACAGCAGGTATACTTTTTAGAAAAATACAAGAATACTGACTTGCAAAAAATTTCAAGGTGACCTGGTTCTCTACTCGCACTGTACGTATGTCGTCATTTTTTTTTCGGCATCCTTCCAGGAGAGTGCCCTCAGCCAGGAGTTATGCACTGCCAGATTGCCAGCGGATCCTCTCCTCGCTCAGTGCCCAGCCCTACTTTTTTTTTTTTTTTTTTTTTGTACCAGCAATCTTCAGACTACCGCTTCCCAGGGCTTAATTATTGAGTGACACCCCGATCGTCCCCCCCCCCCCCCCCGCTCTTTTCCGCTTCATGCACCTCTCGGCAGGATTCCAAAGGCAGCCCTAGAAGCGCAAGGTTTTCGAGTGCTGGTGGTCAACCCTTCCCCAGTAGGGTCTCTGCACGATAGGTGATCTGGCGATAACGAGTGGCATATTCACTTTGCGCCTACTCCAGACACTCCTATTGTAATGCTCCGTCGACACCTACTACCGGGGACCATAGTAAATAGGACCCAATATTGTTAGCAAATACGGGTGAACATGTAGGTTATTGTGTGTACCGTAGGTCCTATTTACTATAGTCCCCCGTGATAGTGTAACAATAGCATTAACAGGAAGAATTATTCGTATTCGTGATATAAGGCGAGCTTTGAAGAAGTTTTTGATCTCGCAGGCCACCCTTTTTTAACCCTTTTTGGAGGACGAACCGGTCAAATTCCAAGTAGTTTGTCCCCAAAACGAGACTGCGGTCCCGTAATGGTTAAAAATAGGTAGACGAATCCAAAATTCACTCAAGGGTCAGGTACTTTCTCACCCCACATATCAGTGCCGCAGTGCTGTGCGTAGACCTACGCTATGTGAGTCTAATTCCAAGTGTTTAGTCTTCTCAACGGACGTGCGGTTCTAAATGGAATAAATGAAGATTGTTCACATCTCGGACAGATCATCTACGGGTAAGCTATCCTCACAGTTCTTGATCTAGATTATTCAAGGCAGATGTCTAGTTCCGATTTTGTGTGATCTGTATGATCTAGGTCACGTTGCCGGGCGGGACCCGTCTAATCTGCATGATCTAGCGCATGTTTCCTGGGATGGATCTACCCTATAAGGCGAATCTTGCACAAACCTCTCACGATGGCAGGTGAGGAACTACTAGATCATCTAGATCATGATCTGTTTGTAGATGATCTGTCTGATCTGTGCAGTTGTGCATCTTCAGGGGGAAACGCGTAACGCCAAATGTGACGATTATGTTTTTCACAGTCCATTCGGACTATCCGAGTAGCTAGGGCACACAACGCATCATACCATGTACACGGAGTGTTCGAGTCTCAACGCAATGAGGTGTACGACTTGCGCGCTGCACGGGGTACTGTGTATGTTTATATATAATTGTCCTAATTTGTCGGTTGACGGTCTATCGATAGTTTTGGCCCGTCAAGGCCTCTTCGGACTCAATGTAACTACAGTAGATTAGTGTGGGGATCACCTTGACGTCTGTCCTTGACGTCTGTCCTTGACGTCTGTCCTTGACGAGAGTCATTGGCGTATGTATTTGGCGTATGCCCTTGACGGCTGTCATTGATGGATGTCGTTGATGGCTGACCTTGACGGATGTCTTCGACGGATGCCATTGACGGACGGCTTTGACGGATGTCCGTGGCGGATACCATTGACGGACGTCTTTAACGGTTGTTCGTGGCGGTTTTCCTTGACGGCTGTCCTTGACGGATGTCCTTGACGGATGTCAAAGGCGGCTGTCTTGGGCGGCTGTCCTTGGCGGTCGTCCGTCACCCGTCAAGCGGCAAACAAGAGTGCCGTCAACCGGCTACTTTGTACCGCTGTACCTGGCGCTGTCTGAGGCGGCTCAGATGGGTGCAACGACATTTCATACGGGTATACCGTTTTTCGACCCACTTTTTTACTGGAGGAGGGCTCCGCACTGAGGAACTATCCAACATCGTTGGGATCTCAATTTTTTGAAAGCATTGTTCATTGCGAACCTATGCATGAGCCACGGGACTGTCGATCGAGTTCAGCGTCCATTTTTTCTCATGGTCAGGTTTTGGACGAGAGGAATGGGAGTATGGAGCCTCCTCAAGCGAGAAGCCTAACGCAGAAACCTTAAGTGCGCCTCTACATACAGCTTATCGTATCTATACGTCTCGAACCTAGCCGCCCACATCTCACAAAGATTTGCCGGGACAAACTACGATGTACTGCTGCTGTGTTTAGTTTTGTCTCTCTCGTACCGAGGCGAAGAAAACCGCGAAGGCGCGACCGACAGCAGCAAGCATATATCCCCGATAGGTCGTCGGGACTCCCCCCCCGCTTTGCACAAAGTGGGCGTAAAAACATCATCGTGGAGACATTGAACATCGTAGCAGATTCCACGAGGTGTCGAAAGCCTCCTAATTCGGTACGCCCAATCGTGTGCCACGTTGTTCAGTGTCTCCACGAGGGTTTCTTTACGTCCACGCTGTTTAAGGTGGGGGGGGGGTCCCTGCCACCACCTGTGTCTGGAAATCGTCAACGCCTGCACCCTGCCCACAGCCCCTCGCTGCCAATCTGTCCTTTGGCCGCACTGCTCCACGAAACTGGTTGACCTTCCCAAAACTACTCCCACTTAGGGTGTGTCTAAACAGAATCGAAATCAAAAGTCGAAAATCGAATCGATCATAAACAAGGCGCTGATTGGTCCCTGGGCAAAACATGTTCCCCTTCGTTTGTTGGGTTCCGAAAAAATGAACGATTTACAACCCAATGCCAAAATCAAAACGTTGACGGCTGGGAATCGAAAAGGAAATCGAAAGCACGAACAGCAACAATTCAGCTCGTCCTACTGGTCAGCGCAGCCACGTCAAAGTATCACATCAGGACCGCTGTACACAGCATCCAACCCACAGCTAGCACGGCAACACAGCCGCACAGACCCCCCGCAAACAGCCAGCAGGCGGACCACAACACCAGCCCCGACGTTCCCGGGCCTTTGTTTCCCGGCGTTCGAGCCAGAGCGAACCTAGTTTGAGGAAAATTCAGGATGATACCCTTGAGGACGAGGTCGGAAGTTCGTTCTCAGTATAATTTCAAGTTTGATCTCGGGGCGTCAACGTTGGACGCGCCACCACCTCCATGGGAGGCCCAAAGAGCTCCCGGAATCGAATTGCCGTCGCGTTGGCCTGCTTGTGTGGTGGATCTGTGTTCCCGAGCGCTAGATTGTCGGCATGTGTGCACGGCAGTTGCGAACGGCCTACAGTAGTAGGTTGTGCTCTCGGTTGCTTTTCGCCTGGATTTCCATTTTCGCTTTTCGACTCTGGTTGGACACCTCGGCAATTTTTGATCGAAATCAAAATGAATCCGTTTTTTTTTCGGTTGAGGTTTTCGATTCTGTTTAGACACACCCTTAGATAATGTTCAGTGCCGTTTCGTTGCTACGTGTCACCGCCGCTCTTGTCCATCGCAGCGCCGAACGTCCCCGCGAAGCACAGGCCGCCAAACTCAGCGCACATTCACTGAAACCGCACACACCTGTAGAGCCGCGGACACATTTTTGTCAAATGGAAAACCGCTTAGAATTAGCGCGGGATCATTTTGGAGTGACGAGAGCGAGCTAGTCTAGGACAAGAGTAGGTACCACATTCTGCCTTTCACGGCAAATATTTCTGACTAACGGGGTTCCTCCAGGGCACTCTGGAGAACTACCAAGCAAGGTCGGAACCCGATTAGGTTTTCCCACTTTTTCGGTGAATTAGCTGGGCCGGGTGGGATTGCTCATTGTAACATACAGATGTCCGTAAATCGACTGAGGTAGACACCTGGTAGAGGTTTAAGCAGGGAACGGGTACAGAAGGGAGGTTGGGGCCTTCTAGGGCAAAGTGCAGTCTCGCTTTGGGGACAGACCACGCCAATTCTTAGTAAGTTGTCCCGAAACGGGACTGTCACACGACAAGGGTTGAAGGCTTCGTGCGTGTGGGTTTCCCTTCTTTCCCCCGCGCATTTAGCTTCTTGTTTCTGGCGAAGACGGTGAAGCGCAAGAGTGGTCAACGTTGAATCTCGTGCTATAAAAAACATCGCCGGATGGCAGAAGCAGTAATAATGTTCGCTGAAAATCAGTGTTTTTGGTGAGACATGGATGTCCTCGAGTGCATTCGTCTATTTTTTTTCGGGTGCTATGTGTCCTTTCAGTGGAAAAGGGGTCATAACAACCCGTCCCAAAAGTCCACCCAAGTGTCAGGGACAGATATACTATTAATAGTATCACTTGGAACTCGAGCTGTCTCATTTTTCTAGTTGCTGCTCTCCCCGTTCACCATTTTTTTGGGGAATATATGTAACATCCAGGACCAAATATTGTACCAGGTATGTGGATACAGGGAGATAATTGGTTTTGCGTTCATCGTGGGCTCTGTTTATTGCCACTCTGTCCCGAAAAGTAAGGAAATTTTTCATATTAATATTCAATAAAAAAGGCCCTTATATTTCGGGACATAGTGGTATCTATTACTGTGTATTGCTATGTACTACTATGTATCACTACGTACTACTATGCCCCCCCCCCGCCAGCGTGAAGTGTAGCCTTTCACCCTTACCCGCGTGCGTAGCCGCTTCGAGCGCACGTTTGTGGCGGAGAAAGATGACGATGGAGCAACTCCCCCCCCCCGTTGTCCTCTCGTCGAAAGATAGCCGCAGGCAGCTGCCATCAAGACGTCGTTCTGGTCTCTCAACGCACGGCGTTGCAACGTAGATAGACAGACAGACAGGCAGACAGGCAGACAGACAGACAGACAGACAGGCAGACAGACAGACATACAGACAGACAACAGACAGACAACAGACAGACGGACAGACAGGCAGGCAGACAGACAGACAGACAGACAAACTCGCAGACAGGCACACACAAACAGGCCGACCGACCCAAACACGCGTGCGCTACTTCGTCGTATAGGGCCTGCCAGATTTTCTACGAGCTTAAAGGAGGCACGGTGTGCTACGGCGAAGAGCATTCCCGCCGTCACGGACATGCCTGCCACGGTGAAACCTACCCCGGAGCGTTTTCTGCGTGGGGGGAGGATAACCCCGTCCACCTCATCGGGCACAGTTTCGGGGGGCAAACGGCGAGAGTCTTACAGCATCTCCTGGCTACAGGTGTATGAGAGGCGTCCCGTTTTTTTTCCCGGGCGTGATAGTTTTTTTTCCCCTGTTTGCGATTACGGCGGGAACATACAGTAGTAACCAGGACCTAATAGGGGGTGTGAACGTAAGGGGTATACCTGTGTCTCGGATCCATCAGGGGTTCTGGTTACTATGTATTACTAAGCCCCCTCCGTACCACTGGAAACCCTAATATGTTACCTGGTATAATATAGCTGTCGCAATATATGGAGGGAAAAAAATAAAACACGAAGATGTGAGATCGCATTTTTACTCGGAGCGCATCTTTGCAAGCTTGGTGTGATACTTCGATCACGTGCTCTACGGGGCGTGTGGGTTTTAGTAGAGAGTTGTCTGCAAATTATTACAGGTGTGAAAGCAATGAATTTGCTATCCTACCAAGTATACCGAAAAAGTCAAATGCTGTAGTTACGGTGTACCCCCCTGTAGTTGTTACATGTAGGAGCTCCCGTTTGAGGATACTCGTGACTTGCCCTTAATTTGACGTTGGTTTATACCGTTTCACTACTGGAAAACTTTGATAATGTATACAGTAGCTGTCGACAGGAACTCGCGCAGAAGTTTACATGTAGCTGCCGGAAATTTGTGCCCGTTGGTCGATCCCGGTCGGTCGGTCGGTCGCTTCGGTCATCTTGAAAACTGGTCCTTATCGCTTGGCGCCGTGGAATTTTGAAACTCGTACTCGCTCGTAAAGTATACCAGTAACTTTTTCTCCATCCCCTTTATTTTTCTCGCCCTACTCTCCAGCTCCCTCTCAGTGCTAGTTCAAGTCCGGGGTCACGTGGCGGGCGCTCCTCCCCGCTCCCCACTCGTCCCACGCACCATCTATAGCTTGTTTCAAAACGAAGTTGGTGTAGATCGAAAGAGGATAAGGTAGGCCCGTCTGTGCGACGGAAAGGCGTTACCAACAGGGGCGGGGGACTGAAAAGGCCCACATACACTCTCTTTTTTGTTCGGTTTTAAGTTCAGTTTGGGTTAGTTTTTCATCGCAGGGGAGGTAAAAGGAGCCCGAAAAAACGTACGAGCGACATAGGCATTACATCCCTGTATTCGAGACCCAGACAGGAGTGAGGTTCATCAACACCGTGTAAAATGCTGCAAAAAAAAAACAGAGTTGTGGCCAACGTCGGGGAACACATGTAATCATACAGCAGGGGTATCTATGGTAGTAACACCATAATCGGAGGCCGCCAGAGGTAACATATCGGGGAGAGATGGGAGGCTGGCGTAGCTGTTTATTTTTGTGCTTCTGCTCGCTCTGGACTCGATATACGAGGATGGCGTTCTCACTCACTACATTTATATAGACTAATGAAAATCAGCTGTGAGATCGAAGATTTCGTCGAAACTAAATTAGCCCGCTGTCACAAAATAGGCAGAAACGAAAACGAAAAATGATAATCGACGGAAGGAAACGTACAGGTACCAAAGAATGCGGGTACTGCCGCGGCACCAGCACGCGATATTGAGTCGTGAGTCCCAGCTCCCTTTCTGACCGCCGTCTGTTTCTGTTTCTGTCTGCCGGCCTCTCGCGGAGTGCCTCCTCCTCCTCCTCCTCTTCTTCTTGTGTTGGTTTCCTTTGCCAACTGCAGGAATTGCCCTTAAGGAGTTCCAAGCAAGTCTGTCCCCGAGCACGGTGCGGACATTATGCCGCTCGAACTGAAGTAATTTTACCGCCGTACAGTTGTGTGCATTTCCAAACGAGCTCAAGAGGAATCCGATTTTTTTTTCGTAAGGTACAAACAAGAACACCGAAAAACGCGGAGCGCTCCCATTTCCCGGGCGACGTAGGGACGATGGCGTTTTTTTTTTTGTGATTCTGGCTATGCTCTCCATTGCGTCGCTCTTCAGAGCCCCGTCACGTATGTCCTCCGCCTCCTGCCTTAAGGCCGTGCCGCATGTATCGGGTAACGTTTCGATGATCGTGAGGTCGGCTTCGAGTAAAATAGCTATGTTCATCCCGAAGCCAAATCTTTTTATTTCACCTTGCACCTGACTTCTCATCTCCTTTCCCCGCCTCCCTTCCCCCTCCCTCCCCCCCCCCCCGCGCGCTTCCCGCCCCCCTTTCCCCCGCCAACGCCTCCGTGACTTACGACCTGTCAGGCTTCTTCTCCCTGCCTGAGCAGCGAAGGACGAGCGCTGCGTGGGTGAGGTACGTACAGTTAGTAGAGTCAATTCTTGTTGCTGCTTGTTTTCGAGGGTTGGAGGAGCAGAGAACACGCATTCATTTCTATACAAAACTCGTCAATATCTCTGTCGCACGCGCGGTGTTTCTAGCGAAGGGTCGGGTAGCGTAAAAAGTCTTTTCACGAGCTCGTTCGTTCGAACCTGTTAGAATGTTTTTTTTTTTTTTTTTGTGTGTGAGTGTTAGCACTCGGCGTTCGAGCTCCGCACAAACTATTTCCAATCTCGAGATGACCTGATGCCCTTTGTAAGAGCCTTCCGTGGTGATTTATGTTTACTGACCAACAGGCCGACCGACCCACGCATCCACCCGCGCACTCACCCATCCACCTACCCACCCACCCACCCACCCACCCACCCTTACCGCTGTTAGCCTCGGTAGCAATATAGTTCCAACCCATGCCCCAAACCCAACTTCCATCGTTCAGGAGATCTTTCAAAGCCTTCCATGTTTTTGTGTTTATTATTATTATTTTTTACCCAGACCCATTCCCTGATACCTTCGACAGAAGTAAATTTCCGACCCGCTTTCATTTTTACGTTCGATGTCAAAAATTCAGATTGTCAGTGACGCACGGAAACGGTAAGGGTTGCTGTTGCTATCAAAGCATGACACCCCCCCCCCCCCCCTCCTCCGCTCTCATTTTATGTTTTGGCGCCCCGTTTCTCTTTGGCAGTCACCATGGCTCGTGGTAGAGTTACAGTATCTCATGTTGGGCGGGGTGCGAGAACCTTACCTCCGCACTATTATTACGGGGGGCCATAGTAAATAGGACCGACGGTACACACTAAAACCTGTTCATTTCCCAATTTTTAGTAACGATATTTGGTCCTGTTTACTATGGCCCCCCGGAATAGGGGGATGATCGAGTCACGTAGTGTGTAGGTGATCCGCAAGAGGAGGATGGTGGCGTGACTTATTACAGGGGACCATAGTAAATAGGACCAAATTTTGTTAGTAAAAATAGGGAACTATATACCAGGTACCAGGTAGGTTTTTGTCCGTACCGTAGGCCCTATTGACTATGGTCCTCCGTAATAGTGTGTATATAGTCAGCGCTAGGGGGATGGTCGTATCACCTAGCGTGAAGGTATGTGGTCAGGGACCTACGAGGCAGTTACGCGTTGTACGCGTTCCTGTCGCTTTTGAGGTGGTCACGTCGGGAAAATCGAATCAAGCCATTGTTACGGAGGACCACAGTAAATGGGACAAAATTTTGTTAGTAAAAACAGGGAAATATACAAGTTTTTTTGTGTGCACCGCAGGTCCTATTTACTATGGTCCTCCGTAACAGACGCAGTCACCCATAGGCAAGAAAGTACGCACGAGGTGCCGAAAGTCCCCGACTCACAAAATGTTCTTGCGTGTAGGATGCAGCTCATCGTTTCACCCTCCGCGAGACTCGCCGAACACCTCACGGCGCTTCGCGCTCGGTGCAAGCAACGTCTGCCTGGTCGGTGAAAACCCGGCGTGCTCTGTCCGTGCGTTGTGGGGAGATCTAATGGTCTATGGTCACACGACGGCGGCCAAGCATGGCAATCAAGTACCCTCCCTCCTCCCTTCCGCTCGACTACGTAGCTCTTTTTCTAATACAAAATTAGTGAGAGCCGAGTTCCATAATTACTAGAAGTGTGACGGCATACTATATATATATACTATCAATACCAGTACTGTTTGGTAGTGCAAACCACTCTGGGGGCGAATAAAATATATATTTTTTCTTCATATCAGAGTACAAACGGGTATTATGATTCCAAGTGGAACGTGAACAAGAAGACCCACCGCCACAACCGCGTTAACAACTCCCATCACCGCGGTAAAAACGCCCGTTCCCACAACGAACGCCTCAACCACTGCCGTAGGGCTTGGCCGCGAATGTAAGCACCATTTTATATTCATATCAGAGTACAAACGGGTATTATGGTTCGAGGTTAATGTCAGGGTTGTGAGTTGGTTGAGCTTCACGGCTAGCTGTCCTTTGGGGTGTGGTGAAAGTGGGCCAACTAGCTGACTTTATTTCGTGATCTTCGTGTTTTTCCTCCGAAAAACAATCAACAAAAAATGCGCCATTCACGTACAAAAAAAGCAGAATTGAGCTATTAACCCCGCGCAACTAACATGTACCACCTAGCCAACTAATTGTAACGCCTAGCCAACTACTACTTAGTCGGCGACTAGTAGCCAACGAACTCGCAGCCCTACCCAACGGGGATTGGATTGCATTTCGTGCGAGAGTGGAACGTACCACCGCAAAACTAAAAATTAATTTATTTCCAAGTAGTTTATCCCCAACACGTGGATCCAGTTTTGAACTTCCAAAGGGCTCGACATTACTTAAAAAAAAAAAAAAAAAAATCCGCATTTGTGTGTCTTGTCTACCCCCCATTCCCTCCCAGACATGTTCCAGCAGACCAATGCTTTTTTCAATGCTCATAATTGTGGTGTATAGTATACCCTCTCGGCGACTACAGTTTAATGTGATCCAACATTCGAAACGATTCCAAGCTTACGTAGTTTTCGTTGCAAAAAAGAAAACTCCCCACGTACTCGAACTCCAACTCCAAGCAACGTGAAAATAAAAACAACCTGTGCGTTTGTTTTTCTTCTGCACCGATCGTCTTCTCTTCTAGACCGCCGAAATTTTTCCCCAAGATCTGAGGCTGTATTTTTATTTTTAGCTCTTGGGAGCTCGCGGCTCATGTTATTCCAGTCGATGCACGCCACAAAGGCTACTATTACGGGGGACCATAGTAAATAGGACCAAACATTGTTAGTAAAAATAGGTAAATATATGTTTTTTTATGTATACCACAGGTCCTATTAACTGTGGACCCCCGTAATAGGGGGTCCAGGTACTTTTTGCTTTCTGGGGGTCGTCCCTTAAGGAGTTCTTCAGCCCATTCCAAAACCTTGCCTTGAGAGAAAACGAAACTGCATCCCTATAACCCTAACCCTGACCCTTGGTAAAATAAAACACTTTCACGGAGGCCCATGGGAAATAGGCCCAAAATAGGCCCAAAATAGCACCCACTTTAGTGCGATTTATGTCAAGAACTGCTGCATGAATCTAAAACGCCTCATCTGCAAAATTCGCGGTGCGATGGTAGGCTTTCCATCGACGCTGCTTTGTTATTCGTCAGAGCTACGCTGGGAAGCCTCTCTCCCCCCGTTTTCGGCCTATGCTATGAACGGGAATATAAACTCTGTTTTATGTTATATTATGGTAAGAATGGTTGTTGTATCATCGGCCACCGTGATGTTGACTGATACACCGGCGACAACGGGTAGTTGCCCTGTTGAGGAACCTCGCCAATCAGAAGTGTTTATTCTCAAAAATGCTACGCACATGGGAGCACGCATCAGTCTCTCTAACATCGAATGAGTGCTTCTTGCCTCTGCCACATTCAAGGATAAGCATCAGTGTACGCATGGGTCACACTGCTACAACTGCCCTGCTCGAAGCCCGAATAGTTCAATTCACCCAGAAAACACTCTGGAGCTGTGAAATCCCCGAGTAGTTTTGTCTGTTGCCGATGCGTGGGTGTGCATTTCGGACACCAGTCTGAGCAAAAAGTCTTCCAAGTTTTTTTTTTTTTTTTCGTTTGAATCTTGTCGCCTCCGGTTAAGACGCCATCACGTTGACGAAAAAATAGGCTCAGATGGATCGACACGGGTAACGATAGGATACTCTGGGCCAAGAAACACAGCTCGACGGTGAGATCCTCTCGAAATCCTGTGCCAGCATAAAAATAGTGTTCGATTTGCGCCGGGAACGAAACTGAGACTTTTGAGCCTGGACACCAAGTTGACGTCTCTTGACGCCATTTTATTCCAGGAGCGTGACGGCGTGCAATGCGCCTTTGAACGGCTCGCTGGTGGTGTACTCTCTCGGCGAGAGTTCCGACACCGCCCCAGGCGTGCGCCTGGGGTCCCAAGGGCACCTTTTGTCCGTGGCGATTCACCTCCTGGAACTCCTGGATTGGGATGTTCTGAGAAGGCTGTTTGACCCGAGGTATGTCGGTTTCGTCCTTGCTATTATGAGGGAACATGGTAATGAGGACCATTTTTTTTTCCGTAAAAATACAGTAATATGTATGTTTTTGTGTACAAGGTGGGTCCTGGTTACTCATGGTCCTCGTTGTGTCAACTCTGTCTCTGCTTCAAGTAAGCTGTTCCGCACTATTTTCAAGAAGTTAACAGATCATCTTGCTTTTTCTACTCGCGTTTGTTTTTGTACGTGTATGTTTCAGGGCAGGCATTCTGGGGGCGGGGTGTATGCGTTCGCCCCCCCCAGACCGTTTTGGTACCTGTCCGATCTACAGGCAGTAAGCAGATCAACAGGCAGCAAGTAGAGTAGCTCATATTGCCGCGTGGGGGCCGATTCAAATTGTGGCCTATTGGGAGGGACCACAGTAAATAGGACCAAATATTGTTAGTATAAATAGGAAAATATATAGGTTTTTGTGTCTACCGTAGGTCCTATTTACTATGGCCCCCCGTAATAGGACCTACTGTAGGACAGGTTCCCTGGGTTGGATCTGCACTGCACAGATCCTCCACAACGCCTCGTAGCTGCAGTTTAGGGGATCTAGATGATTTATCTGTTGATGATCTATCTGTATATCGTGGTGTCTCCGACCTTTGAAGTGCCGGCAGTCTGCCCCAGTGACGAGGATGGAGTTGCTCCCTCTCGGGTTGTTTAGAGAGGAAAAAGCGACGTAAGCAATCGACGGCTACAGTAGTACTGCATTTTTTTTCGTCGTGCGTTCGTGACCGATCAGCTGATCGTGCTGATTTTTCTTTGCGTCGTTAGGTTTCAATTAGACGCAGGTTTTATAAACGGAATGCTTTTTTTTTTATCGTGCGCCAGTGACGGGGTCAACTCATTGTGCTGTGATGTTTGTTTTTCGTACATTTTTTTTTTTTTTTTTTTTTTTTATCCTCCGGCGGATTGGTAAAAATAAAGCTTAAGCTCACCACACTTCCACGTTCCCAATTTCGTGTCGTGTGTCAATTTAGCCCAGTTGGGCACGTTGACCCGACCTGACCCCCGAGAGGAGCAGGTGCGGTGGAGATAGCCACCCGGGACAGTCATCCCTCCCGGGTAGTGTGGGACTTGCTCGCGCTCACCCACTAACAAAAACCAAGGCTATGAGGCCTTCCCGCCGGACTCGGACCAGTTACGGTCCACCCTACCCGTTGGGGCGTTGGTCCTCAGACGTACATGTCTATTTTTTTCGCTTTAAGGGAGGCTTGAACTTGCGCGTTTTTTTTTTGCGGTGGGCATTCGTGACGGCGGTCAACGTTTCCTGCTGTAATGTTTGCTTTTTGTCTCTTTTTTTTATTTCGCCTTGAGCGAGGCTTTAAGCTGCACTTTCTTGTTCCTTACATTCGTGACGGCCGTCAATTTTTTATGTTACAATGTTTCTGTTTCTCGTTGCTGGTTTTTGTGTCGCCTCGAGGCAGGCTTTCTCACTTTGAGCTCTCCTGGCGACACCGCGGGTGGTGGCAGGCATGTGCCGAGGTTTTTCGGGCCGTGATCGGGGACAGCACCATCTTCGCCCAGGCGGATAACGCCGCCTTCGATATGACGGTGCACTCCGCTCATCGGTGGAACCAGGTAAGAAAAAAGGACAAAAGGGCGTGTCCAGTCAGGGTATACCTGTGTATACTCTTGGTCGCCCGGGACACCAAATATGCTCGTTTTCGGTCATGCCAGGGGGGTCTAAAGTACCCAGGTACACCCACAGAAGCTACCGGCGTGCTCCCAGGCTACATTCAACCCTACTGCAATAGTATAAGTCTGCTTGTAGCAAAAATGCCCCCGGGCGGATAACGCCGCCTTCGACAAGACGGTGCACTCGGCTGATCCGTAGAACCAGGTAAAAAAAAGACGAAAAAGGTGGGATACACGGACACCAAACATGGTAGTTTTGGTCGTGCCAGAGGGGCAAGGGCTACGGTGTGGAGCTGCATCGCTCATTTTTTTCCTTCATTTTTTTGTTTTTGAGGCGGCTACTCGCTTCGAGGAGATATCGGACAGCAAAAAAAACATGATCAAGATGAATAGTCGCATGGCCTTTGGGAAAAATATGCTGGAATACGGGTAGCACTTCTTGGCCGTTTTTTTTTTCTCACTCGCCGGCCGGGCTCCTTAAGTCAATAAATACTGTTAAGGTACCATAATTTTTTTAACAAATATCTCACCGAAAGAAGTTTTGTTTAGCGCAACCCGATCAAGAGGAGTTTTTCTTGCGCTAGTCCTTAAGACAAACTGTATGGTAGTCAAAACTGTCATACTGACCGATATACTACAACAATAGTTGCTCACTTCGAGGAGCCCAACCGACCAGAAAATATTGCCCCAGAAGGCAAGAAATATGCAAACCCCTATGAACCGCGGGACGAGTCGTGTTCCGTATGCACTACACGTAGCAACAGTTTTCTTTTCTTTTCTTTTCTTTTCGGCCGGGTGGTGTGGTTCGTCGGGCTGCACTTTTCGCTTTTCTCTCGTTCAACGTTCGCGTGGGGGTATTGAGCTACACTAAAATCAAGTCAGGAGCCTCACTCCTTTACGAAAACTACTGTGAATAATAAATGACACCACAAAGGTATTTATTTGTTGACTATTACGGGGGATCATAGTAAATAGGACCGAATATTGTTAATAAAAATAGTCAAATATATAGGTTTTTATGTATACCATAGGTCCTGTTAACTATGGACCCCCGTGATAGTGTTGTCAGCGCCCTTGACGCTTTTTGCGGCAAACAGCAGTCCCGTTTTGGGGACTAACCACTCAACTTCTGCAGTAAGCACTACGGGGGTCCATAGTTAACGGGACCAAATTTTGTTAGCAAAAATAGGTAAATATATAGGCTTTTATGTATCCCATAGGCCCTATTAACTAGGGACTCCCGTAATAGTTTGTCTCCACAACGGGACTGGAATGCTGTAAGGGGCAAGGAGCCCCATCAGACAGGAACGTTTCCCACGGTGCGTGAAGGTATTTGCACTCGCTTGGCTCGCTGTTTTGTTTTCCCCAAGCGCGTAAAACTACCGGATAGTGTCGCATGTTTTGCTGTGAAATACAGTAGTTAGCACGTTCGTTTTCGGACAATATAAACCCGATACGAATCTTGGGTAACACCAGTTATCACGGCACTTTTCCCGTAATACTGTTACGGGGGTCCATAGTTAATAGGACCTATGGTGTACATAAAAACCTGTGTATTTACCTATTTTTACTAACAATATGTGGTCCTATTTACTATGGTCTGCCGTAATATTATGATAGTACTTTTGTTCTACGGTGTAGACGCGTTCCACGGTAGAGATATTAACAGCATATTTCCGCTATAGTGTTTTCTGATTGCCGGGGTTGCTTAACCCAAATTCGTCGGAATACCAATCGTGTTTCGAAAAATGACGTTCTTGAATACTTGAGGCCATGGGGATTATTCGTCGGGATGCAATTCGATTTTTGCTGAGGTCAGTTTTCGGGTGAGAGGTATGGAGCTCCTTAAGGTCAAATGGGGAGCCTCAGAAAAATTACGGTGAACCTCTGTAGTAGAACGACTCTGTAGGACTACATGTCCCATATATTTCTGACGTTTAGAGCTCGGAAAATAAGGCACCAAGCCTAGAAGGGCAATGCTCTCTGGCCAGAAGGTGCTGCCTTTAGGTGGCATAGCTCCCGCGTGGGTACCCGGGTATCCCAGAGAATATTGTATACTCGGGTGTTGCCGGAGTCTATTACATACCCGGGTACCCGCTTAGGTACCCAGGTACCCCCAGAGAACATTTTATACTCGGGTATCCCCAGAGTCTATTTTATACCCGGGTACCCGCGTAGGTACCCAGGTACCCCCAGATATTATTATTATTATTATTATTATTATTATTTCTCGTGTATCCTCGGCGGGTATCCTCAGAGTCTGGTACACACACCCGGGTGCCCGAAGGGTACGCACTCTGTTTATCGTCTATTTGTAGTAAGAACACCTACAAAAACTATACTAAACACGCCCGGACGGATAACGCCGCCTTCGGTATGACGGTGCACTCGGTTCATCAGCGGAAGCAGGTGAAACACAAGAACAAATAGGATGGCGGGCCCAGTAGTACGGGGGGGCATACCGTATCATCGTAATGAGAAAAAAATATGGTGCGGAAAACATACAGCAGGGAGATATATGCTTTTCGGGTCTGTAGTGGGCTCTGCTGTAGTATTATTACATTATTACGGGGGACCGTAGTAAATAGGACCAAATTTTGGCAGAAAAAATAGGTAAATACATAGGTTTTAGTGAATACCATAGGTCCTATTAACTATGGACCCCCGGAATAGTATAATTCCTAATATTATTATAGCTAGTATTATGAGCATGATTGGTATTATTACTACTATAGATTCAGTGACTAATGCTAAATATTAATATTTTTGAGTATTACCAGTAGTTTTAGCATTGTTGGTATGGTTGTTATAGGATGAGTATTATTAGCATACAAAGTTTTGCTAGCATTTTTACTAATAGTAGTACTAGCATGAATAGCATGAGTAGTATTATTGGTGTTATTATCAATACTGTTAATATTACTAGTAAATATTACGGTGAAACAGCAGAAACGCATACCCTGCAGTAATCAGAACCAGTATGCTGCGTAAACATACTTGTAGGGGATTACCTGATTACTGTTAATATGTAGTACTACGATCGCTTCCGGTAGGGGAATACGATATTATATTAGACTCAGTGATAAATGGGCACCTCCTATCAATAGTAGGGCTAGAACAGTACGGAATCGCCGGAAACAAACACATATGTACTCTGAACGAGTCTTAGAGCCTTACTACCGTTGTGATACCATCCCTTAAATCAACCTTGGCCATATGGCCATCTGATAGCAAACTGCTCTTCTTCTATAGCTAAGCAAGCAGCACACGTGAGTGAGTACCAACGATTACCGACTCAAAAGGCAGACCTGTCCAGGGATACAGAGTGTTCCGCAACCTTGATCTTAACACTTTTTGTCTAGTCTGTAGTTTCGTACGGCTCGCCGCTGAGCACGATTTCTTAGTCCAACTTTCTTACCATCTCCCACCAAAGGAGCCTTATCTAGTGTATGTTCTTCGTAGGTTTTTTTTGTTCATGGGTCTAGTCTACTGTGCCGTCATACTCGGGTATGTACCCGCGGAGAAAAATCTTTGGCGTGCCTGGGTACCAAATCTGACATATCGGGTTATACCCGGGTAAGAGCACACTCGGGTATGTACCCTACCCTGGGTAAAAGCACCTACTCGTATGAAAAAAACAGGTAGAACGTTTGTGCCCGCACTCCAACACCCGCTGCCGATTTCGTTCATCGATGTAGTAATGATGCTTGCCGGAGATACCGAGCGCTCAAGGCTGCATATGGAACAGCATTTATGGTGTTCGTTTTCTCGTCCCTATCCACCCTTTTTTCCGAATCTGTAATCGTTGTCCTTCTTAAAAAAAAACTTTGTTTTCACATGACCCCCCCCCCTCCCCCCGCCTGCCCCTATTTTATTCAAGATATACAATAACGACCTGATAGTAGCAGTCGAGGGAGCAAGGCAGGGAGTCACGGTAGGGGAAGATACGGTGTCGGGATTGATGTTTGCGGATGACTTCGTGGGGATATCAGAAACACCCGAAGGATTGCAGAAACAAATAGAGAAGGCGCTAGAATACACCAGGAAATGGAGGGTGACGGCGAACGTCAAGAAATGCGCAGTAGTTGTTTGCAACGAAGATAAGGTAAACCCGGTAAATTTCAGTTGGAAGTGGAGAGAAGATGAATTGCCTATCGTAGACCAGTATACATACCTTGGCGTAGAGATATCAAAAGACTACTCTTGGGATACACATATAGCAAAAGTAATAGGAAAGGGTAAGGCATAAGTAGGCAAGATGGATGCGATCTTAACAGACCCGAACCTTGACACTAGGATTAAGAGATGTATTTTGATGAATGTGATAGTACCAAAGCTAGAATATGCAGGAGAAGTATGGGAAGGGAACACGAAACTCGTAAAACAGTAGGAAACAGTACGAATGACAGCAGTTAAAAAAATATGAGATGCTCAAGTACGACTAGTAATACAGTATTAAGAGCAGAACTGGGAATGCGCCCACTCAAGACAAATAGAGACACGAGAAAGTTGAACTGGCAATATAAAGTAAGGAACATGCCAAAAAAGAGGTTGCCAGCCATAGTTGATAAAGCTGTATGGGAGAAAGTAACAAAAGGGCGAGCTGGAATAAGGTGGGATGGCGTAGTTGAGAAAGTATGGAAGGATCTAGGGGGAAACCAAGTAGAGATGATGTCCGCCGGGAAGTTTGGGAGGTACAAGGCAGAAGTAGAAGAAAGGATAGAAAGAAGGGAAAGGCTAGCGCCAAGAAACAAGGTGGAATCGGAAAAACACTTAAGAGATATACGGGGGAATGAGGGAAGGAATAGGAATGAAAACGTATTTGCATGGCCCAATGGACTTCGCGAAAACGCTGAAACTGCGCTTTCGTGTAGGGGACCTGGACCTGCCAGAAAGAAGAAAGAGGTACACCAGTAGCCGGGAAGAGGAGGAAGTAGACGCACAGATGTGCCCGTGTGGCAAAGCAGTAGAGAGTAGGACTCACATAGTAGGAGAATGTGAAATATACAAGGAGGAACGGGATGTGTTTGAAGAGAAGATGAGGAAAATAGACGAATGTGACATGGAGGAGTTTGATACAATGGATAGCAGCGGGAAAACGATCGCTATCCTAGGAGATAGATGGTGGCCACAGGAGGCCAAACAGGAAGGGGATAAGATTAGCAAAAAGTTTCTATGTAATTTATGGAAACAACGTAATGAGCGCCCAATTGTTGGAGGTGTCTCTATTGGGAGTAGGAACGGTGCTCCGTCTCGAAAGGGATGCGTGGTCAATAGTCAAATGACTAAGGCAAGCAACAAATGAGTACGCCCCCCCCCCCCCCCCCCCCCCCCCCCCCCCACCCCCCCGTCCCCCGGTGAAAACAGGAGATGGAAACGGACCCCAACACGTTCTACTTTAGCATCGTCGGCGTGAAGCCCAACGCTGCCCTTGGCGACGGCGACCAATCAGCGTGCGCGGCTGTACTTGACGGCGGCGACCAATCAGCGCACACGGCTGACGGCGGCGACCAATCAGCGTACACGGCTGTACTTGACGGCGACGACCAATCAGCGTGCACGGCCGTGCGTGAGGGCGGCGACCCATTGGCGTTCAAGGAGCACTATGCGGTGGCGAGCGGTTGGTCGCTGAAGCGCGGCTGGTGGCGGTGGCGGTGGCTGCTGCTGCTGCTGGCGGGACTCGGAGGCGGGAGGTGGAAAGTGTGGATTGTGGACATGGTGTATTGGGTGCTGGCACGACTACACGCGTGGAGCGCAAGGTAGGTGACGTTCAGTGTTTTTTTTTAAAATCTTCCCGAGCGAAGCAAATTGGTACTGCACCCGGCCGTCGAAGATATGGGGCATGCTTTATTATGGAATGCCTCGCTAGGGCATGACTTGATAGGGCATGCCCCATTTGGGCCTGCCGTGTTAGGGCTTCCCTTTTTAGGAAATGGCTCATTTGGGCGTGCCTCGTTAGGGCCTGCCTTGGTAGGGATTGCCTTACCAGGGCGTGCCTTGTTATTAGGGGATGTCTCACTAGGGCATGCTTTTGTAGGGCATGCCTTGTTAGGGCGAACCTTACTATTACAGAGGACAATAGTAAATAGGACCTACGGTACACAAAAACCTACATGTTTCCCTATATTTACTAGCAATATTTGGTCCTATATACTATGGTCCCCCGTAATAATTATGCCTTGCTTGGGCATGTCTCATTAGGCCTTGCCTCATGCCTTGTTAGGGCATGCCTCATTAGGGCATGCCTCATTAGGGCTTGCCTTATTAAGGCATACCTTATTTGGGCATACCTTATTTGGGCATACCTTATTGGGGCATACCTTATTTGGGCATACCTTATTTGGGCATACCTTATTTGGGCATGCCTTACTAGGGCATACCTTATTAGGGCATACCTTATTAGGGCATGCTTCACTAGGGCTTGTCCTATTGGGGCATGCGTTAGGGCCCACCTTAACGGGGAACGCTAAACTTCGTTATTCGGGAATAAATTTTTGATTGCAATGAACTTTAATTTGATTTCGAAAAAAAAAAACGTGTTTGTATCCTATGTCGGGAAACGGCGCATTCATTGTCAAACATAAAGGAATTCGGAACAACCTGGAATAACGCACCCCATCGCACTACGCCCAGCCGACAAACAGCGATGAGCGTAGACGAGAGCGAAGGTTTGCGGTGTCGCATGCGTGCCGCCGCCAGCCTCTTTTTCAATTTGGTGGCGCAGGATAGGAAGCCATCACTCTCAGGGTGTCTTGGGTGGGCGGAGGGAGCCCTCAAGCGCCACGTGCGGAACAGCAACGGTGATGCAGCTATCGAGGTCTCGAGCGCATCCTCTGTTGTTTTGCTCGTTTGCTCGGTTTTTGTGATGTTTGGCCGGTCGAGCAGGCCGAAAAATTGGGCTTGCGGCCGCCATGATTGTTTTTGAGGCGCCACCGCCGGGGTACGATGTGCTATGATCTGTGGCCGTGGGCGCGGCTATTGCTCCGGTCGCCTGTCGTTGAGGTTCGCGTTTCATCGCCTCGATCGTGGTCACCGAAGCGGCCAAAAATCATCCCAGACTCCACCGGGAGTGTTGACCCACCATGAACATGCTACATCAAGGCTGATCAACTCCCAAATTCCAAATTGAAATTAAAAAGATACACACGAAAAAAGTCCCAGAAGACTTTTCACTTAAATTGAATTTCTCTAATTTGCCTCGAGAATGCCTGCCTGGTAATTCACTCTTCGGCCAGTCAGATGCAAATCAAGTTAGAAAAAAAAAAAATCAAATCGAATTGAAAAAAATAAACTCCTCGATAAGATCGGCGCTTCCGTTATTAGGGCATGCGTCATTAGGACATGCCTCATCAGGGCAGGGCTTGGCTTATTCGGGCATACCTTGTTAAGGCATGCCTTGTTTTGGAGATGCCTTACGAAGGCATGCCTTACTACATGTAGGGCTGGCCTTATTAAGGCGTGCCTTATCAGGGCTTGCCTCATTAAGGCATACCTGGTACCTTTTTATGACATGCCTTGTTACCCATTGCAGCTGGGTGAGGCCGGACCATCATTTTTATACAAACTAGATCAACGCCAGCTGTGAAATCGAGGATTTCGTCGAGTAAAACTCATCTTGGCAAAGCTGTGTGTCACAACTTCGATCGCGCGCGTACATACGTACTGATATAGGATATACTGGTACACCTGGTGTGTTGGTAGGATTAGGGTAGAGGATATAATACATAGGAAGATGCACTACAATAAAAAAGCAGGGATTGGTCTTTCAGTTGTTTTTTGAATATATATAGAAGGTCTGAGACCCGTAGCTCGTGTCATATCAAAAACAGAGCCCCGGCCAGTTGGTTGGAGGGGAGAGCTCTCGGTTACTGGGCATCATGATAGGAAACAAGAAGCAACGGCCTGTGTCCCGGATGTCGTACCATCTCAATCCATGTACGCTTTTAATATGATACATATATACTTCAACTAATGCCTTGCTTTCAACGCCTTCCTTGCAACACCTTCCAGACGTCGTTCCGTGATGCGAGGCGATGTGTAGATCCAAACGCGAGGCTCATAACCTGCCATATCTCTTCACTTAGACAGAGCCTCGGCACGTGCCTCACTCTTTAATGAAAAGCCTTCCTTGCAACGCCTTCCTTGCGATCCCTTCTGCCACTTCGATTCCGCAGGGGGCACGGCGCGGCGGTAGAGAGGCGCTTCGGAGTGGCTGCTGAGGATTGGAACTCCGCCGGACACGACGGGGTGTTGGAAGCGTTCACGCAGAGCCATCCCCGGGTTCCCAAGGAACGTGAAACGCCTGTCAGGTGGGTGGTGGATACGATAGTGATGGAATACATCTAGCGATAGCGACGGATTATACCGAATGATCGTGATGGGATATATCGAAGAATAGTGATGGACAACACCGATTGATACCTGACTCAGTCGGTAGCGATTATGCTGTCGTCAAAATCAATCAGTATACTGGATTGCAGCAATATATTGTCTTTCCTCTCTCCTCCTGAAACGCATTCAGCGGGTGTACGTACTATTAGTACTAGATGTCGTGTTTCTTGGGCGTACGCAAGATACCAACTATGGCGAATATACTGGCCAGGTCAATCAGTAGATTCCTACTGTCAGCAGTATACACAGTAGAACATAACGAGCCAGTGCCCAGGCCCATTGGATTAGTGATGGACTGCATATATATCGAACGATAGTGATGGACTTTATTGAAAGATGGCGAAGGAACACTTCGAACGACAATGCTGGCCTAATATCTAACGATGGTGACCGGTTATGCATATCGAACGAGAGTGATGGAAATGCATTGGACAATACGGCAGTAGTGATGGAATACATCAAACAGTTTTCAAACTCCGATGTATTAGACGTGGATGGACACGATTTCGATGGTCGATTCGTGGCATTGGTTTACACATCTGGCAGATCATCTACAGACCATTTCGAATTCACATCACCTGGATCTTTTAGAGGGCAGATGTGTTCAGTTCGGGTCTGTAGGATCTACCGCTGTAGCTCATGTTGCAGGATAGGAACCGTTTCACCTACACGATCCCGGCAAAGCTTCCTGGGATTGGATAAGTACAAATCCTGCACATCATATCATGGCAGCAGGTTAGGGTTTAGATGATCTGTCTGATCTATCTAATGTATTCGATCTATCTGCTCTATCTGACCCATCTGATCTATCTGGTCTACCTGATGTATACGATCTGTCTGATTTATCTGATTTATCTGATCTATCTGACCTCTTTGGTCTATCTCATCTATCTCCTCTATCTGGTCTATCTGATCTGTCCGATCTGTCTGATCTGTCTGATCTGTCTGATCTGTCTGATCTGTCTGATCTGTGTGATTTATCTGATCCATCTGATCTATCTGACTCATCTGATGTATTCGATCTGTCTGATGTATCTGACCTATCTGACCTATTTGATCTTTCTGATGTGTCTGATCTGTCTGATTACTATATCTATCTGATCTGATCTGATCTGATCTATCTGATCTATCTGATCTATCTGATCTGGTCTGACCTATCTGATCTGTCTGATCTGTCTGACCTGTCTGATCTGCTTGACCTGTCTGATCCGTCTGATCTATCTGATTTGTCTCATCTGTCCGATCTATCTGATCTGTCTGGTCTTGTCTGAATTATCTGTGTTATCTGATCTATCTTATTTATCTGATGTATACGATTTGCCTGATTTATCTGATCTATCTGATGTGTTTGATCTGTTTGATCTGTCTGATCTATCTGATCTATAAGATTCATCTGATGTAGTCGATCTGTATGATCTATCTGATCTATCTGATGATTTTAATCTGTCTGATCTATCTGACCTATCTGATCTGTCTGATCCGGCTGATCTGTCTGACCCATCTGATGCATTTCATCAGATCTATCTCATCTATCTGATTTATGTTGATCTATGTTGATCTATCTGATCTATCAGGCCTATCTGACCTATCTGATCTGTCTGATCTATCTGACCTATCTGATTTGTCTGGTCTGGTCTGATCTATCTGGTTTATCTCATGTATTCCACCTATTTGATCTGTTTGATCTACTTGATTCATCTGATCTACCTGATTCATCTGATCTACCTGATTCATCTGATCTATCTGATTTATCTGATCTGTCCGATCTATCTCATCTATCTCATTTATATGATATATGCAACCTATCTGATGTATCTGATGTATCTATGCATGTGATGTAACTGATGTATCTGATGTATCTGATGTATCTGATGTATCTGATGTATCTGATGTATCTGATGTATACGATGTATCTGATCTATCTGATGTATCTGATGTATCTGATGTATCTGACCTATCTGATCCTCTGATCTATAGTCTATCTGATCTGTCTGATCTATCTGATCTATCTGATAATCCCGATCTATCTGATCTATCTGATCTGTCTGGTCTGGTCTGATCTATCTGATTGAGCTGATGTATTTGATCTGTGTGATTCATCTGATCTATCTGATCTATCTGATCTGTCTTATCCATCTGATCTGTTTGATCTATCTGATTCATCTGATTTATCCGATCTATATGATCTGTCTGATCTATCTGATCTGTTTGGTCTGGTCTGATCTATCTGATCTATCTATTCTATCTGATTCATCTGATCTACCTGACGTATCTGATCTGTCTGATGTATTTGATCTGTCTGCTCTATCTGATCTATCTCGAGATCTATCTAACCTATCTGTTCTGTCTGGTCCATCTGATCTGTCTGATCTGTCTGACCTATCTGATCTGACTGTTCTATCTGATTTATCTGATCCGTCTGGTCTGGTCTGATCTATCTGATGTATTTGATCTGTCTGATCTATCTGACCTATCTGATCTGTCGGATCTATCTGATGTGCCGTCTAATACGGAAGAAAGCACACCCCCCTTAGATAACACCCCCCACACACATAGGCACACACCTGGTGATATATATTTTACTTCGCTTTTTTCACCGTGTACCTGGTACGTTATATGATACACCCCCCACGTACGTACGCCTGAAAACAACTGCACAGTTATCACACCACCTCTAGTGGATGGATAGCATTCACAATTCACAATCAACCCGCACCGGTATGGACGCCAGGATGAAGGCAACTGCCCCCTCGCAGTGGGCCGAACGAGTCTGCGGCTTCAACCCCACCTGTGGCTGCTGCTGCTGCCGCGCCTCGGGCGACGATCCGGTCGTTTTTCTCTGGAACCAGCTTGCTTACCGATACTGGCACATTCATTATTACGTCTCCTACGTCCGCCGTGTCCCAAGCCCCGATTACTGGCACCGGTACCGGTACCGGCGATGCACCCGCAGCTCTTGCAGCAACGCCCAACGCGCCAACCAAAGGGCCTGAGGCCCCGTCGGCAGCAGCCGAATCGCCAGCCACTAGTACGATTGCGACAAGCGGCAAGACCGTGCTGCCCGGTGAGAGCCACGAGTGGGGGGACAACGACGGGGAAGCCCTCTCTCTCCTCGCAGCTCCCGAAAAAAAAGGGCAAGGGGATATATGGAAAGATGGAGTTGAAATTGTCCGACTCCCCAACTCCGGAGTTTGCGGCCCGCACCGCAAGAGATACGCTATAGAGTTCAAACTGGAGGCGATCGGTTACGCGCAATCTGTAGGCGAGGGTGGAAGGGGGCCCGGAGGCACTGTTGGCTTGACCTAGGCCACCAGGACGCTGGGAATTGTGGATAAGGCAACGCTGGTATCGTGGATCAAGAACCGGTCTACGTATGAAAGGAGGTGCAAGCGACCACGGCGGCGTCCGGGACCAAAGCCTCTCATGTGTCACCACACCCCTTGCTAACACCCCCCCTTGCTATCACACCCCCCGCATTCTGGCCGGGGTCTGCTCACACTCACTCCATAGCAATCCTTGATATACCGTTATCACACCCACTCATTACCACACCCCCTGGGTCTCTTAACTCTCCTTATCAACCAACAATGCCGTTAGCACACCCCCTGGTTTTCACACCCCCTCGTTACCACACCCCCTGGTTTTCACACCCCCTCGTTACCACACCCCCTGGCTGCGGGGCTCTCGTGCATGCTGTTTTTCACCGGGGATGCGTTCGATAGCACACCCGGTGATGCTTTCTTCCGTGTTATACGGTATCTGATTTATCTGACCTGTCCGATCTATCTGATCTATCTGATCTAAGTCATACATGCAACCTATCTGATCTATCTGATTTATCTGATTTTTTATACCTGATCTATCTGATCTAAGTGATATATTCAACCTACTGCATCTGATCTATCCGATCTATCTAATCTGTCCTATCTAAGCGATATATTCAACCTATGTGATCTATCTGATCTATCTGATCTATCAAATCTATCTGATCCACCAGATCTATCTGATCTATCTGGTCCGGTCTGATCTTTCTGACTCATATGATGTATGTTATCTGTCTGATTAATCTGATATATCTGATCATCTGATCCATCTGATCTATGAGATCTATCTGATCTATCTGGTCTGGTCTGATCTATCTGATCTATCTAATGTATTTGATCTGTCTGATCTATCTGATCTATTCATCCGTCTGATCAATCTGATCTATCTGATCTGTCTGATCAATCTGATCGATCTGATCTGTCTGATCTGTCTAATCTATATGATTTTCCTGATCTGTCCAAGGTGTGGAGCTGTCCCAAATTACCTTTCCCGAAGTCCATACTTTATCGTATGCCTGTACGTGGGTGATACGTTAGCGGTGCGGTAGATGCTACTGCTCAAACGTCTGGTACACGGTGATGGGGGGCACGACCTTAGTGTTTTCATGAGTACGGATTACAGATGCTTCTGAACACCGCAGGATAAGTACGTTTGACCTTGTGAATACGGAGAAGGACGGACCGACGGACGGACAAACGGGCAGCCGGAGGGAGAGGGGGAGAGAGCTATGTCACATAGATCCATCGCTTGAGCTCAGATTGAAATCGGCAAGACCATAAATTTACTTCCCGCGCAAGGTATTAATAGGACAGAGGTTTCCGTCGGCACGAACTTTCGCACCGACCATATACTTTTCTGCCGCCCCCCCCCCCCTCTGTCTACCCCGATTCCCCGTTCGGAGGCTTTCGTCGTGCAATGTTGACTCCCCCCCCTCCCCCCCCCCCCCCCCCCCCTCCCCCCCGCTTAGGCAACATTTGGAAACAACGTAATGAGCGTCCAAAGTTGGAAGTGTCTCTTTTTCGAGTAGGAACGGTGCTCCATCTCGAAAGGGATGCATGGTCGATGGTAGGCAGCAAATGAGTAAGCTACCCCCCCCCCCCCCCCCCCCTCTCTACCCCCGCCACTAATTCTCCACTTATCACAGAGCCGGTTTTCCTCTGCACCAATCAGCTCTGAATCCGGGGGTCTGGCACAGCGTAACGGTCACCGCGGACCACATGTGGGCCAAGGTGGACGAGCGCGAAGCGCGAGAGACATTCCAGAGGCTGGCGCTCAGTCTGCGGTTCGCCGAGGACAAAGCCGCAAGGGGGACGCGGGGATCGGCGACCCCCGTCCCTAGGTCACCACTACCACCATCACTCTCGGAGGTGCGCTGTTCCGTCCTCAGGAGGAGCCCTCGGTTAATCGCCCGGGCGGCGCGACTGTCTGACGGTTTCAGGCCGGTTACAGCTCCGATAATGATGCACTAGGCCGGGGAGCAAGAGGAGGAGGAGGACGTGGTTGCAAGGCCGGTAATTTTGTTCGGCAACAGTATGGGGGTCTCGTGGAAGCCGCGGTTTTCGAGTATGGGTGGCGGTAGTGGGACGGAAGTGGGAGGGGGTGGTGGTGATGGTGGTGGTGGTGGTGGTGTGGTAGTTGTAGGGACGGGGGGTGGTGGTGGTGGTCGCGATGTCTATTGCGGCGTTTGCAGTTCGCAGGAAGCTGTTGGCGCTGCCGGTCTCCAGGAAGTTTTGGCGCCTAGCTTGCGTGTAACGCCGACCGATAGGCCTGGTATATTCACAGTTTGCCTCAACTTTAGGGTGCTCGTGCTCTTGTCCAATTTTGTCGCCACCGGTGCTGTGGTACACCAGTATATAAGACTATATGTTTTATGATATGAGCATGGGATGTGACGGTGGAATGTCCCGGAGTAGTCAAACTCTTTTGCGGAAGAGCCGTTTCTGATGGCTACTCTGGGGTTAGGTGACACGTTTGGGCGATTCTATATTATGCAGTGTTCACGATGGTGACCTCGGAGGGGGGGGGGGGGGGGTAGCTTATCCTGTGGTGGTGGTGTGCTCGCGGAGTGTGCCGCTATAACGCCAAAACGGGTTTCTCCACTGTGCCCATTTTGGGAGTTAAAGGCACCTTGCAACAAGACACCCTGAAATTAGCGCTGGAAATTTGTTTGGATACCGTAGGCACAGACAGTAGATGGGGGTAGTGGTCGTGATGGTCAGTGCGACGGCGTCTATCTTTTCACTCATCCCACGCTGGGGGTTGATACTCGGGCTACCATAATATCTTTGGTTTAGGGTTAGGGCATAGCATAGACAAGTCAGCTGGGTCGCGTGAACAAAAACGTTTTCATGTGAGGAGCATCCAGAATCTTTTGGTCATCGCAGCCATTTCGGTTCTCGATGTTAATGTGATTTCAACAATAACGACTCCTAGTACTGGCAGGTACTCAGTGCTTTTCAGGTTCAAGTACTCTAGGTACTCAGTGTTTTTCAGCTCTACGTAATCCGGATACTGGCAGGCAGGTGCTCCGTTATTTGTTCTTTTCAGCTATAAGTACTAATCCAGGTAATCAGTCATTTTCAGCGTTTAGGACCGCAGTTCCCTTTGAGAGACAAACTACTTAGAATATGAGTGGATTTTCCCCAAAAATGGGACTGCAGTTCGAGAAGGGTTGAGTACTCTAGGTACTTAATCGTTCGGAGTGACTGGCACCGGCGAATCATTGACGGAGTACGATTGACTGGTACTCTGGCGACCTTTGCACGACTCAGTTCAATAGTGTGATGTAGATTAAGTTCACTATCTCTTATCGTTTTCCGAGGCGTCATCTCATGACCGTATCGTGTCGCCACGATACAATTTACTCAACCGCGTATGATGCGAGTATGACTTTTTTTTTTGGGTTTTAGCCAAAATCAGGTATACCTGGCCATTTTTCGGCCAAAATCAGTTACATATTAACAAAAAGTACAAAACACACGCCGGGAGCCCTGCTATTGGCCTGGTTGACATTGTGCCCGACTTTGTCTACTTTCTACTCTGTCTAGCGTTCAACTGATTTTGGTTAATTTTGAACCAATCAGAGAGGCCATACGTACACTGTTTTTTCTCTGCGTATGTGTCTGCCGTCCCTCGGTTGCACTTCTTGTGTTAAACGCCGTACTCGTACGTACGTACGCGATTCTACATGCATACATACGTACGCTGATTTCACTTTTTCTTCTGTGGGGCGTACAATGTGCTTCAGATTGCTGTTGTGATGTATACTCTGTTGTTTTCTGTGGTCACAGGGGTCACGTTACAGCACCATGGATACACGGGATTTCATCTGCGCCCCCTCGCATCGAGGTGGTCTCAGGTTTGGTACGGCAAGAAAAGTTCGTGCTGAGCAGGCGGTTCCGCGAGGATGGTCGAGAAAGCTGTCAACGGAGGGGAGGGGCGCCAGAGTAAGGGGACGCTGGCATGCTTAGTAATGTGAGGGGGAGCACGGGCAACGAATTCTCCAGTTGGAGCATCGTGGTCGTCAACCCTCACTCGGGGTCCCTGTTGGCGAAAATGACGGAAATCGTGTGGGGAGAGCGGGAGCCCACCCATGCCTGTGCTCGGGTCGGAGGGCGCCAGCCCACCCAAACCGACACGCACGGCGAAGGGTTCGACCCTGGAGTAGGCTGTGAGAGCGGATGAGAAAAACGCATTCTTCGTCGGACGGAGTGAGGCTGCTCGGACCATCGCGGCCGCGCTCCGTGGCAGGTAAGGGCAGGCGAGACAGGAAGTCGTCGTTCCCGTTGACATCGCCTTTGTGATATTGATAGTCCAGAGTATAGTTGTACGTACGCAGTGAGGAATTCCAGCCATCGCTGTGCCCGCGGTTTATGTTCGGCGATCTTGTCGAGGCTTTCGGGCGCCTTGCGTTCCCAAAAAAATGGAATTCCGTGTCCCAAAGGTAGCCGCGAAGGCGTTGATGTTCCAGATGATGCTGCCCGCTTCAAGGTTGAGCGGAGTCCAGTGACGTTCAGACTCGATGATAGCGTGGCAGATGAACACGATGGGACAAATGGTGTGGTCTGCTGGAATGTGGCTGATGATGAGTCTCGGGAAGAGACCTCTTGCGGATGAACAGCAGTGACACCCGGTGATCGTGAGATACACTTGTGTTGTCCAGCAAAACTGGAGAGAGAAAAATGGATTGAACGATGGCGCTTATGTGGCCGTGTTCAAGAGAGCGGGGATGACGGAGAGTGAGCCTGTGGGGCTCGCATTTCTGGTGCAATCACCTGCTGTGATCGCCATTGTGATCGCCCCCAATAATTCGTGCATAACTTATGACCCGGTACCCCTTATTCCTGTACCCCGTGATATGATACACGATTAATTTTGTTGTATGTCTTGCTGACTACACTAGTAATTGGTGGTAACGAGGCGCGACCTCCGTAATACCTGCAGTAGTCATATCTGCGATGCATCATGCTGGGCGAATACGGATTTTTCTGTTTTGCGCAGAACCAACAAGAACGAACATCTACCTACGCCGTCGTTGGTGAATCTTTTTATCGTAAATGTTCTTGGCCTCTTCTGCTCTTGATATATGAAAAAGACAGCAGTACAGACATCTGTAACAAATGCTGGATTCCAACATGGTCGTCCTGTTCTTGGTCGAGGGTAGCACCGAAACCGTCCCCGCTGGCATCGCAGTCGAGGAGGAAAGGGCGGGAGTTATAGGTGACGACGCCCCAGTTGGGGTAGACGAGGACCGGGGGCGAGGTCAACTCGGCCAGAAGCTTCCACCCGATGGCTTCCATTTCTGGTGCAAAAACTAATTTGACGCCTTGTTTCAGACGGGAAGTGATGGATCATATGCGTTTTGCCATATTGCGCAGGAATTTCTTGTAGTAGGAAAGGGCGCCCAAAAGGGAGCGTAGCTATCTCAGGTCTTTCGGCATGGGGATTTTCGTGAGTGCTTCCGCTTTCTGCGCAATCGGCATGATGCCAGTCGGAGCGATGGTGTGACCGAGGAAATCCGCATCCGTGGCGCCGATGGTCGCCTTTGAAGGGGACAGCTTCAGAATATGCTGTCGCAATCGCAAGAACAATTCCTTCATGTTGGCGACGTGAAGGGAGGGATGGGGGTCGAAGACGACGCCGTCGTCGAGGTAGGCGGCGACGCGGTCCAGGCCCTTGATGACCTCGTTGATGACTTTGACGAACAAACCTGGAGCAGCGCTGCTTCCTTGAGGCATATCCAGCCACTCGAAAAGGCGCGTGGGTGTACAGAATGCAGTGAGAGGGATCGTGTCCTTGTGTACTATAATCTGGTGGAACTAACAGACGAGATCGAAGAGTGAAGCTATTCGACCGGTGCCAAGCTTGTCGAGAACCTCATCGAGGCGAGGGATGGGGAGCTGGCCAAGGATGTTGAGTTTGTTCTGCGTCTTGTAATTTACCATTATGCGGATGCCACCGGATTTCTTCGGGATGGCAACTACTGGGCTCGCCCGGGGAGATGTGGGGTGTTGGACAAGGCCGGCGGCGAGAAATTAGTCCGAAATCACGTCCATTTGCTTTGCGGTGGGGGGGTTGATGTGGTAGGGTCGAGACGTGACCGGAGAGTTCGGGGAAACAGTTATCGTGAAAGGGAGAGGAGAACAGGAGCCATAATCGGCTGGGGACTTCGAGAACACGTCGGAGAACGCAGCGAGGACATCGCCCAACTGGGTGATGACGGTTGGCGTCCAAACGAGACCGCGCAAGTCAAATGCGATTTTGCGCATGTGCGACGGCATACGGTTCCATACTTGTAGAAATCTCGTGCGCTGGGCTGCTCAATCGTTCGAGCAGGGAAGGTGAAGGGGGGCGGTCGACTGGCGGAGCTGAAGGGGACGCGAATGCTTCGCGTGTCGGGGCTGTCTCGTCGCGTAGATGGTGCACTAAGGGATCCAGGCACTTTGGTGGTGAGGGCCGGTCCGCATCCATGGAATGGGAGGAAACTGGACCTGGAACTGAGAAGTCAAATTCGTGAAGACTTAATAAGGAACCGGAGCGTCGGACAGTACGGCTTCCAGGGTTACGCGTAACAGCGGGCTAGAGGAGGTGCCAAACAAGGCACCTGGGTTTAGATCCACCGAGCCGGCTATTGGAATGAGCTGGCCGCAATTTTTCTACAAATCGTTCTTCCGCAGAAACGTCTGTGACCGCGTGCAACATGTTGACCAGGTAGCAACCGGCGAGGGCACGGGCACCAATGCTAAGGTAATAATCGGCATCGGCAAGTCGATGGTCGCGGGACAAGGTGATGCCGGTATCAGCCGCATACAGTACGTGGAAGCGTTCACGGTGAGTCGAAGAGTCGGGCACAAACGCTTTTACGCCCTGTAGTCCTTGGCGTGACAGCGTGGGTTCGCCGAGAACTCGATTAATCATCGAGCAGGGAGTCAATGTACAGTAGGGGCGGTCCTGGAACCGCATCCAGCTGTCGAGTCCGAGTTGCACGCCGTGTTGCATAGCTTCGGATGGGACGACGTATGCCCATACGGTGAGGGATGCAGTTAGTTTATCACCGTGGGAGAAGTGTACGCTTAAGTGTTGTAACGGAAGTCTTATTAGGCGGGGACCTACCACAGCCGCCCCACGACCTGGGAGAGGAATGTCGTTCGCAAAAGGCAAAGGCAGCACCCACGCGTTTCATGCTGTCGAACGCGCGGGTGTCAATGAAGGTCTGTGGCGAACCCTTATCCAAGAGGGAGACGCATCCAAGCTGCGAAGCAGCTAGGCCACTGTGGATCTTGATTTTGGTGGTGAGGGAAGAATCGTCCATGGCCACTACACCAGAAACAAGATAAAGTCCTTGTTCGGCGAGAAAGGGGGGGTACTGGCCGGAGCGGGCGGTGGACAATACTGCGAGAACATCGCCGCCGTGGTCTGATGGCACGTTTGTAGGAGAATCGGGATATCTCGACAGGGAGGGGTCTGCTGATGGGTCACTTGGGCACAGTGGCTGTCGTGTCCAAGGTTCAATTTCGAAGATGAAATCTCCACTAGAGACCGAGTTGCTCTGATGAGACCATGGTTGGGGGCGCGTCGGCGGCGGCGCGCGGTCGCGGAAGAGACGGCGGTGGACATTACCTCGGGAACATCACCGCCGTGGCCTGATGGCACGTTTGCAGGAGAATCGGGATAAATCCCGACAGGGAGGGGTCTACCGATGTGTCACATAGGCACAGTGGCTGTCGTGTCGAAGGGTCAGTTTAGAATATGCTATTTCCACTAGAGACCGAGGTGCTCTAAGGAGACCACAGTTGGGGGCGCGTCGGTGGCGGCGCGCGATCGCGGAAGAGACGTCGCACGTTTTGCAGACCCTTGCCCAGCAAATTTAAGCCGCGCCACAGGGGCGGCTGGCGTGCAGGAATAGCGCCTGCCCTGTATCCGATGCCCCCTACGAAGTCGTAAGGGCCAGCTTCCGCGAGTCGCCTGTGTCCAAGAAGTAGGTTCGCGTTGCAGGGCTTGCAGCGAACTTGACGTAAGGGCTGGCACACACGATATTTTCTCGCTCGCGTTTCCACATGGCGGAGTTCTCGTCCACATTGCCTGTACAGGTGGGGATCAGATACGCGTGGGCGGCTCTTTTCCGCCGCGAAGAACTGTTCGCCGCAGAACTGTTCGCCGCAGAAATAAGAGATGCCTTCAACCGTAAAACGAGAAGGCGTCCATTGCGAAAAGCAAGACGGGGCGCTGCCAGCAGAACACGAAGTCGCGCGTGCAGTACTCTTGGGTAGGATCAAACGCGGCAGTATCCATCGTCACGCGAGATGAAGCGGGATGTGTGTCAAGCACATCCCTGAAAAAGCAGTTGGAGGTATTCCGCTCGCTGGGACTCGGGTTCCAGCCTGCTGCCTATCTTGCCAGGGCCTCGTCATCGAGGCCGGGATGGGAGGTACATTCGCCTGGACCTGTCATGTCGGCCGTCCTCGAGACTTTTCGGGGAGGGGCAGGGGTTCCCGACCAGTCCACCTTAATTGGGTGGGTGAGATATCCGCCATGTAGGCGCGAGGAATTTTAGGTGGATCTACAGCAAATTGTGTTGTCAGCACGGTCTGGGACAATTACGTGGGCTGGTATGTAGATTTTTGACGTGCCGGCCCATGTGTTGTCTCGTACTAAAAGGCCTATCAGTACTCGCTGAAGTGATCTTTTACACTTTTATTTCTATTTGTCCGTAGTTTACTCCTGTCAGGTTTCCGTGGGACATCTGTTTTCGGCATAACCAGTGTCCACCATCAATACTCACACAGTTCCGCCCTACAGACGATTCTGTTGGATGGCTTCCGTCCGGACTGCGGAGCACCGCCTCCTCGTGCTGCAGCAATGCCCGCAGCAAAACGACCACCACCAGCAGCAGCACATGATGCTACCTTGCTATTGCTGCTTCTGCTGCTGCAATGATAGACGCTGCTGCAACTCCCTCTGTCGAACACACAAATATAACGCCAATACAAGCGTTTATCGCTAGGCGACGGCGCCCCATGCTACAGCAGCGGCAATCCTCATCCGTGATTCGACATTGACACACAAGAGGATTAACATCGCTCGAACGTTCAGTCAGAAGATATCCCGTGTCTGGGCCTACTTGACGAAGTTGCACCGCCGTTTTGGTCCGCGGTACGTACCAGAGCAATGAGGTGATGATGCCTGCGTCGCGGAGACGGCAGGTAGAGTCTGTCGTCTCTATACCCCCAACGGCACCGAGGCTTTGATGCGACATTTGTACAAGGCATAATACATCTTCTATATAGTCGTCTGGGCTAACCCCAGCCTCGATCTTTATCCCCTCCCCTCCTTGTTATCCCTGGGCGGTGGCGGGACACGTGCTGCTGCCGTGTTCTGGTCTCGTGTGCTCGATGGATGGCCGACGCGTATCAATAGCAAGAATGGCAAACGTACACAGTCAGTGAGGGCACGTCAATTTGCTGCCCAGGCGGTCCCGGCGCAAAGTCATACAGTGGAGAGGACTAGGAAGTCAGTCGGGAATCTCCATCACACTGCGGGAGGGGTCCATGAATATCTTACAGTAAATTACTTTATCCAGAGTATTGCAACCGGAAATTCTTCAGCATTCGCGTAAAACACTCCGAGTAATATGTACTCTTCACGCTCCTCCGATAAGCGCCTAAGGAGTCGCGCGAGAACGAAGCAAGGAATACCTGTACACCCGTTTACAAGAACGATGGAGATGAGTGTGATGGACGCCTTGAAGTGGTCAAACTCTAAACTGCATCAGGCTACTGCATTTGCCGTTCTTTCTTTTTTACTGCGTTCCAGTAACAGTCTTGGGATCGTATTCACTATTGAGTGATGCGCGTCAGCGAAGAACCCTGTATGTGTGTGCTTTCTTCTAATCATCACTTTCACTTTGCAGCTTAAGAGGTTTTACCCTTGTCGATCTTCTAGACAAGCTGTTGTCACAGGTGTTGTCCCTTCCCCTCCGGTTCGTGCTTTCATTTTTTATCGCGTATAGGGTTCAGCATTCCCACTGCTCGTCGATTGTCATCGAATATTGCTAGCGCACGCTTCCGCGCGCTTTCCGCAAATCAATTGTTTGCGCAAGAAAAAGTCCTTATAAGTATTCGCTCGGTGAAGCTTGAACCCACGAAATTGATCTTAGTAGGCACGCGGACCACCTACCAAGTCACCGAGGACGCCGGCCATGGGAGGATATGGTTGGATGGGTGAGCGGATGGGTGGGTGCAGATTGGACGTGGGCTGGTTGGTCCCACCACTGTGAGGGTATTACCTACCGAGCTATAGGGGTAAAATATCGATTGATTACCCAGTACAGAGTAATCCTTTTAACACCCCCCCCCCCCTCTAAACGGCGGAATCTTTGGGGCGTCAGAATCGTATACGTCTGTACGGTACCCTACCCGCTTCGTTTCACTACCTGGGGAACCAGGGGATGCGCTCTTTTAGTTTTTTAGGCACGCGCAAGCGTTTCTGTAAAAGAAACGTTCGAAGTCACCCTGTCCGACAATTCTCAACTGCTTGCTGTTAACTTGGTACGAAGTGATGGCTCCCCGGCCCTCACTGGACACACCTTGGTCGACATGATGCCCCAGCCCGACCTACCCTCGGTCGAGGAGCACTTCGTCTCCTCCGGACGACAAGTTCTTCCCCTCGTTGGAGTGGCGGCTCTCGAGCCGGGGATATCCAATACCCTCACACCACCAACAAAACCACGCACCAACAACATTTCATTCGTAGATACGCGATGCGTGTCAGCGCTAACAAAATTGTATTTCATCTCTGAAAAGGGTTGACTGTTGATTCAAATATATGGAATCCTGGGAAGACTTGGATTTCGATATTACACACCAACTCCTGCTGGTTTTTTAATGGGTGGAAGCTTCTATTCGACTTTCAAAACTTCCTTTCGCAAGTCAAAAACTTCCGTTTTGACTTCCAAACGGAGGTTTCTAACTTCCAAATGGAAGTTTATGGAAGTTTTTAACTTCCAATGAAGTTATGGAAGTCAAAATGAGAGTTGTGGAAGTCACAACGGAAGTCGGATGAAAGCTTCCACATTGGTTTTCAAAATTTCCATTGTGACTTCCATAAGCTTCCATTTGGAAGTCAAAATGGAGGTTTTGGAAGTTGAATATAGAATGGAAATCGCGTGGTAGGCTCATACCCGACCTTCTAAACTTCTATTTGGAAGTGAAAACGGACGTTGTGGACTTCCAAAGGGAGGTTTTCGACCTCCAAATGGAGGTTTTTGAATTCCACTTCCATTTGAAAGTCCAAAACTTCGACTTAGAGACAAAGTGGAAGTTTTGGAAGTTTTTGACTTCCAAATGGAAGTTTTGGAAGCTTCTACTCATTTACGATATAATGAGGACCACCGTGGAAGCGTCTGCGGACGTCGGTGGAAGTTTCCATTGAAATGGAAGTTAAAAGAATATATATATATATATACAAGGCTTCCCTTCGGAGTGGGTATTCCGTCGTTTCGTGGACATATAACTGCAATTAAATGGCGACATAGCCCAAAGCCAACCAAACTAAATGTATTTTTGTAAGAAACGGTGAAGGATGTAATAATCGCGTTTATTTATGAATGTAATGTGAAACGTAAGATCGGGTGACGCAAGAGTAAGAATGACATTCGTCTAATAATAAGAACAACATATTTCATCAGTGTGGGGAGAGAGTGGAGTAGTGCTTGGCATGTATGTGGATGATATACAACATACAGGTTGTTGTTTAAAGGAAGGTTTGGGACAGGAGAGAAAGCAGCAGTGCCGGCAACGACAACGGTTATGGAAATGTTGTATAGTTGCTGGGCGGCTGCGATTTCGATGTAGCCAGCATAGGAGTTTGGATGAGACATGATATGTAAATAGTCTTCCAGGATGCTGTAGTAACGAGGCGGGAGGCCCAGAATGTGGATCTGTTCGCTGTTGAACCCGTTGGATATGTGTACGAATAAATAATCGTGATTTTGGGAAATGTGGGAAACAATTTGTTTCCTTTCGTTCGTCCTGGATGGCGACAATCTGCTTGGCGTACTGCTTCGGAATTCCGCGAAGCCCTGGAGTAGGCGAAATGGAAGGGAGTCTTTTTGCGCTTGATGATGATGTCTCCGTCTTTGATGGTGGAGTCCGTCAGGCGGCAGTTGTAGCACTTGCCACGGACCTGGTCGAAGTAAACATGTAGGGTGCGCGGGGCGGGAGTGGCGTGCAGGGAATGGCGGGGGAGGGGGAGGGGGGGGGGGGGGGGGCAGAGGCCATTATTTGTACTACTCTACAGCGGCACAACAGCAGTACGTAATCGCTTGCTATACAACGGCAGCAGCAGCAGCAGCAGAAGCAGCAAGTACGTAATTTCATTGACGATACAGAAATATGTACACACACAAGTGTGGTACAGTACACACACAAATCACGTCCAGCATGACGTACGGCAACAACGCAGCAGCAGCACAAAAAAAATCATTGACGATACAGAAATATGTACACACGCACAAGTTTAAGTGTAATAATACGACCAACTATTATGGGAAATTTTTGAGGGGGTCTCAGAACTGGCTTTTTTGCCGAAAACCCGCGATTTACTCAACGGGACTGTCAAAAACACCGGTAGACTCCTCACGATGCTCCCCTTAGTTTTCCGAGAGCTTTCTCGAGCACTTTTCCGTTTCTCCAGAGTCGTCGTAGGACTGTTCGTCCATATTTCCAGTTCTGAGGACATCGTGATTTTTCATCAAAAATCCTCGAATATCCACTATTTCTGGCCCCAGTTCTGACCAACAGTTTTATTTCTGACCCTCCAGAGAAAAGTGATTGGCTGCTCTAAAATTCAAATTAGGACTCTGGAGAAACGGGAAATTGTTCCTGAAAGCTCGCAAAAAACTACAGGGAGCATTTTGAGGAGTCTGTCGGTGTTTCTGGCTTTCCCGCCAAGTAAAACGCGTATATTCAGCCTAAAACCCCAGTTCTGAGAGCTCAGAAATAATTTACCATAATAGACACACAAATCATGCCCAGCATGATGTACGGCAACAACGCAGCAGCGCCACAAAACGACCAGGAAACACAATTATCCGAGTACATACAAACATTCAGTGAATATTGCGGCAGTACTAAAAGCAGAGCAGCAGCAGCAGCAGAAGCAGCAACGGATCGCCACAGCGTTGGCCGCAGCAGCATAGCAACGATATGAAAAGAAAGGAGAAAAAAAGTATGTACCTCGAGGCCGTCCGAAAAGTATTTTTGGTACCTCACTATAGACCCACCTCCGCATGCTGTACGACAACAACGCAACAGCAGCATAGCAACAATACGAAATGCGAGAAAAAGTAGTACGTACGCAAAATGCAGGAGCAAAACGACCAAAATATTTTTTTTACGTATCAAAAAAACCATTTGGGTACAAAAATGGCCAATAAAATCAATAATCCGCGTTGGCAGAAGCGGCATAGCAACGATATGAAAATAAGGAAGAAAAAAGTATGTACCCTGGTGTGCCGCAGTCGCAAAACCTACGGAATTTCATTGACGATACCGAAATATGTACACACACAAGTGCAGCATGATGTACGGCAACAACGCAGCAGCACCACAGCAGCAGCATAGCAACGATATACCTGGTATATGAAAATAACCAAGCCAAAAACGAGAAATTGCAGTACGTACGCAAAATGCAGGAGCAAAACGACAAAAATATTTTTTCACGTATCAAAAGGAACCATTTGGGTACAAAAACGACCAAGAAAAACAGTAATCCGAGTACATACGAACATTCAGTGGATATTGCAGCAGCACATTAGCAGCAGCAGCAGCAGAAGCAGCTACAGCATTAGCAGCAGCAGAAGCTGCAACGAATCGCCGCAGCGTTGGCAGCAGCGTTGGCAGCAGCAGCAGCAGCAGCAGCAGCATAGCAACGATATGAAAATAAGGAAGAAAAAAAGCATGTACCCTGGTATGCCGCCATCGCAAAACCTACGGAATTGACGATCCGAAAATATGTACGCTTCCAGCATGATGCACGGCAACAACGCAGCAGCACTACATACAGCAGCAGCAAGTGCATAGGAGCAGCAGGTGCACAACACGGCAACAACGCAGCAGCACTACAGCAGCAGCGAGTGCACAGGAGAAGCAGGTGCACAGCAGCAGCAGCACTCGCGGCGTGGCGCTGACAGCAGCAGCAGCAGCAGCGGCAGCCGAAAACGAGCAAAATGAGCATGTGGGGTCACCCAAACATGTACACACAGAAACCGTGTGCATGCACCGAAAATGCACCACAGTAGCAGCAGCACTCACGTCGTTCGGTGCAGCGGTGACGGCGATAGCTGAATCCTCCGTTCCTTCGTGCACGTCCCGCAAACAGTTGTGCATGTGCGCGTTCGCGTGCACTGTGTGTAAGAGGAGCCGACGCAACGCACGAAGGGGAAAGAACGAGCATGGATGAGTAAAAAAATAAATAAACGCTTAGACGTAAAGTTTGTATGCAAAAAGGCAATTGAAAACCCCCAAAAAACGTACTGGCAACATACAGCATGCACAATAGACGTAAGACACTCACCACTGTCAGCAGTCTCGAGGGAGTACGAGACAGTCCCTTCCTTGATCGGGCGAGCACAGAACTCGCAGTCGGTTGCCCTGTCAGGATGATCCCGCCACCACGCACGTGAGATCCTTGCAGGTGGCGAAGGCCACGTTTTTGCCACCAGGTGCGGAGTTCTTGACCAAGTAAGTGCTGGTCCGTGCACTGGTCGCAAACAACAGCCGGCACCAGGTCGGTCTTTGTCGTTGCCGCTCTCTTGCCAGAGGGCGAGGACCACGCGCCTCTCGACGGGGGGGAGGTGAGCTTAGGGGGCGTGGAGAAGGGAGAGGCGGGGGTTGCAGCACCAGCAGGTTGGCCACCGACAGCAGCAGCTTGGCCGCCGACAGCTGCACCTATGCCGTTCGTGTCGTCGAAGGCGAGACGCCTCTTGTAGGCGCCGTGCAAAGAGCTGTCTATTGGTTGGCAGTTTGCGGAAGAAGAAAGAAGAAAAGTTTGGCTGTTCGGCTGTTTCAAAGAAGAAGGGCTGTTTGCGAAGAGCTGTCTATCAGTCGGTCTGTCTGCCAAGAGCTAGCAAGTGACAACGACCTCAAAAATCGTAATTATAGTTGTATCTATAAGTAAACTGTAGCTATTGGAGGTTTAATGAAAGTGCGTGGGAAGTACGTACCATTAGGTGGAAGTCACACTTGAGTATGGGAGTGATCAGAAGATTCTGCGTACTCAGATGCGAGTTTTGCCGAAACAGAAAGAGTAAAGGAAGTTTTGGAAGCCAAACATAAGTTGTGGAAGTTGAATAGTAGCGGATGCGTGCAGGTAGAAGTAAGTGGAAGTTACGGTTGAGTACGGAAGTGGACAGAGGATTCTGCGGACGCCGATGGAAGTATCCTTGAAGGTAGAAGTTCAGTGGAACGTCAAGTGGAAGTGGGTGATAGCAGGTGGAACTATATCAAGGTGTATGGAAGCTTAATGTAAGCTGGACAAGGCTTCTACCGGGCATGGCCGTGCAAGCTTCCCTTTTACTTCCACTTCCACTGGCTTGCACTAGCTTCCAAATTGAAAACTTTCATGGACTAAATGGAAGTTTCCACTCGACTTCCAGAACTTCCATTTGGAAGTCAAAAACGTCCATTTTGACTCAAAAACGTACATTTTGACTTCCACAACTTCCATTTGGAAGGCAAACACTTCCTTTTAGACTTCCACAACTTCCGTTTGGAAAAGGGGTATTTATGGAGGTTTTTGACTTCCAAATGAAAGTGTTTTGGAAGCCTCCACTCATTTTCCAAATAATGAGGACCACCGAGCAAGCCCCACACTGTTGGTTTTCATGTAGTGGTATCATATGTGTCGTACCCGTACCAGCTCGCAAACAAAAAGCAAGTTTTGAGTGATGATCGACGACAACGACAGCAACAGACAACAGCGACCTATAGAGACCATCGCTACCACCATCACACCAAGCAGCAGCGAACACAGTGGCAAACATGTATCTCAACACATCCTTAAAGATTCCCGCCTCAGTGCTCTGTATGGCGAGCACTCGTTGATTGCTCTTGTCACCTTGGCAAGTACTGGCGTCTCAACACCACCCTTGAAGATGCCCGCCTTGGTGCTCAGTATCGTGAGCACTCGCTGCGTGTATCCTGCTATGTTTGAGATGATTACAAAATTGAGTATACTCGTGACCTTGATGCGAGTTAGGGGAATCATCGTCGTAATCTTGAAGTTTAGTTCTTATATATACATGTATTTGCACACCCGATGAGGGTATGTTGCGAGTTAGGGATGTTGATAAGTCCCAGGCGAAGAAATATGATGTTTCAGGTTTTAGCAATATTCTCCCGGCAGAGTAGATACAGACGGAAGTGACCCTGGTGGGTATCACGTACACCCACAGACGTAACCACCAAATAATCTCATAATAAGCCAATATACCGAATAGTCATGAAACCGTCAAATACAGAACAAGCACATTGGAACACACTCCCTGCTCTTTTTCAGCAAAACAGCAATGGCAATTCAAGCTAACAGAACAAAACTCATCTCCATGATCAAAAATCAAATAAAATATTTCAAGAGGAAACCTGTACCTTACAAGCAAAAACCTCTCCCTCCCGTATGAAACAATTGCAGATTTCCTTTGCAACAGCTCAATGCCGTAAAAACAATAAAAAACTAAAGCGATAGATGAATGATAGAACTCCGGTAAAAACCATAAAAAAACTAAAGCGATAGATAAATGATAGAACTCGCGAGGAATCCCTTTCCCCGAGACACACGTCTCCCTGTACCCCCTACTCCCGCCATAAATTCTCAGATCGTAGCGGTACCGCGAGATACCAAATATTTTTCCCTATAGAGTTTGCCAGGCGCTTACTATTCCCGAAACAATATCCGTTTGTGGTCAGAACCAAAAAGAAGAACACTCCCCGTTTCTGGTTCAGTTCACTATCAATAGCTATCCTCGTTCCCTGAAATACTTCACCTTCCCACTCGTGTACCAATATTTCATCACCCTCAATCATGAATAATCATACCCACAATATTTCACCTTCCAACTCACGAACAAGATTTCAATCACCTATCAAGTTCGGGAATACAATATTGGTGGTAGAACAACCCATCAAGAATAAGCGTACCCTCCCTTGTTCTGCAACCAATAGACCGCAGTACAAAGACAAATCCCTGCCAAACTCAATGAAATCATTTTCCACCAATACCGCTGCATCTGCAATACACCTGTCAAGGTGCACCACGTACTCTTAATTCGCCAATCCGCCAACTAATAAATATCCGTCCCACCAGTCACCGTCTGGTCCTGTCTAAGCCGGCGTCCCCGGTAGCTTGGTAGGTGGTCCGCGAGCCTGTCAAGATCAATTTCGTGAGTTCGAGTCTCACCGAGTGCATGCTCATAGGGACTTTTTCTTGCATAAAAAATTGATAAGCGGAAAGCGCGAAAGCGTGAGTTGGCTACATTCGATGAAAATCGACGAGCAGTGGGAATGCTGAACCCTATGCGCGATAAAAACTAAAGGCACGTACCGGGGGGGAGAAGGGACGACACCTGTGACCACGGCTTGTCCAGAAGATCGTCGAGGGTTAAACCTCCTACGAGTGGGCTGGAAAGTAAAAGTGATGATAAAAAAAAAAAAAAAAAAAAAAAAAATACCGCAAAGACTGTTTGATTTGAACATGAAAATTTATATATATTTCAAAACTCTAGGCAAAAAAAAAAAGGCTGCGTATACCGTCGAGTAGACGATAGTATACCTCCGTACCATTTGCGAGTTTCCTGGGATAAAAAATATGTTCCATACCATTCAGAGATCCCTAAGCAGGGATAAATAATACATGTCCCACATCTCATCCACCACGTACCCGACGGGAAGAACGATGACTACCACATAATTTTATCCCAAACGCACGTCGCAAATGGTTTCCATCATATACGACTTAACCGGAACGAATCCACACCCAGTCGAAAATGACAACTACCGTTTTTTGACGAACCTACAGTAGACGATAATATACCTTCTTCGCACCGTTCACGACTTTCCCGGGACACAAAATATTATCCATACCATTCAGATCTCCGTAACCAGTAATATACGATACATATCCTATATATCATCCAGCACTTACCCGGAAAGAACGATAACTACCTTATAATTTAGTACCAGGTATTCCCTAACACGTCGTAAACGGTGCCAGGTATGTATCGACTTTCCTTTATTTATCCGGAACGAATCCAAGTCCGGTCGAAAATGACGTATCTCCATGTGTACGAAAAAAGACGTATTTCGAATGACAAGTGTATCCAATCGCAAGGGAAAACTATTCTTCCGAATACCCACCAGAAATACTAAATATAAACTCCCGCCCGCGAAGTAGCCGTATCACTAAAAAGCTCCAGCTGGCGAAATACCTGTCTGTCCACTTCACGACCTTCCCGCAACATAAATACACCCTTACCCACAGACTCCCTCCAAACCTTTGAAATATGAGATATTAATGTATGGTATTTGTCCAGTTGCTCTTCTGGGCCTGGCCACATCGAACACGGAGCGGAACGAAGCGCAGTGGATGTCGTATTCGGCGGTAACATTTCTAACCAAAACACGAAAATACGACTTTTCAACTACCAGGTGGGGGGGGGGGGGGGTACTCACGTATATCTTCCAGAAAAAGAAGCCCAAACAATACTTGCGTGCGTATCATCTGGTATGAACGTCATTATCGCACATTTCATCATACGTACTCGTACGTACTACGAATCAATTCACGAATTTCTACCCCCATCGTAAAAAGAAACAAAATTCACACGGCTGTATTAGTAGATAGGGTAGCAAGGTACCAGGCCGACTAATAGGTTGGACGTTTCTTTGCTACTCGTACCGCCAACTGCTGCGGCCGTTCGGTATGCATTTTGATTTTTTTCCCTTCTTATCCTTATGAAAGAAGTACTACATAGTGGGTGGGTGACGAGCGTATTTTGGCCCACTCACTATTGCTCTTTTTACTTAGTTAAGTGTTCACCGGGATGCATAGTCCCCTTTTTCCTTCTCGTATCTTTCCCCTTGCACGTCCCTTTTGGCTCATGCTCGGGGTAAGTATGTATGTGTCTGAGCTTTGGCTTCCCATTTTATTTTTTTATTTGGGATTCTTCTCCTTTTCTTTTTCTTTTTCTTGTTCTTTTTCGGTTTGGTTTTTTCGTTGCTTCTCTTTCTTTATGGTGTATTTTGGTTGCTGGCGTATGTATGTATGTTGTGTCGGCCGCACCTAGTGCGAAGGCATGGTATTACGTAGGCTATTAATGCATTACGGTGTGTTATCTCTGTGTCGTAGTCTGTGACCACAGAGCTCGTATCTTTCTAGGGTGAAGAATCAGCACGGACACTGGGCTTGCTGGATGTCGACGAGTAGAAGAACGGTTTAATGTGAAGAACACACACACACACACATTAGTGGATCGAAGACCTACCACTACGAGTGCAGACGCTATCACCTCGCCCCGCGTGTTGTTGGACCCATAAAAGGATCCAGCGGACCATCCAACAACGCCTGCCCCATCCACGATCTCCCGCTGCTGCTGCTGCTGCTGCTGCTGACCTTCCGCGGATGCTGCTGCTGCTGTTCCTGACCTCCCGCTGCTGCTGCTGCTGCTGTTGCTGCTGTCGTCGTGTGCACGCGACTGCTGTGTCACGTGACTGACTGGTTGCCGATGCAGACGTACCCTCCTTCGCTGCTGCAGCAGCACCCGATCCCCCCCGCGTCCGCTCCCTCGACCACTACCACACCGTAGTCGAGTGCGCGTATCACGTACGCGGCTTTCCCGACCATGCCACATGGGTGGCCGAGTGCACACGGCCTGGCTCACCGTGCGACTTCACACGAAAATGTGCAGATATGTCTCCCACATCCACAGCTCCCAGCTCCACCAAAATCTTCCTGGGTGAGGTGCGCACCTAAAGTTTCGCACGACTTGTTATCCTCTGTGCCACTCCCCACGGAGGTGCCTACGGTTTTGTTGCTCCCACCGCAGGGCTTTTTCTTCTCCATTTAGCACGCCGTCCTATCTCCGGCATACTCCAAGAGCACCAACACAGCTTCCGCTCCCTTTTCCACCGAGGTGGCCATCTTCCGCGGAAACGCGTTTACCCTCCCGGCTCCCGTTGCCAACGTCGAAGTGTTGCGACGCTGGCGTTGAAGCATCTCTCCCTGCTCCAACTGCGGTATAGATAGCTGCTGCTGTCTACCTGACCCCATCTGCGCCATCATCTCGAGGATCTCGGTGTGATTCGCCTTTCGACGCTCCTCTGCGTCGGCGGCCGCCCGCTGCAGCCCTTCGAGGGCGAGGCCCTGCTCTAATACCATAACCCGAAGATCTTCTACTTCGTCACCCATGAGCCTAGGTTGCCAACGTTGAAAAAAAAACTCTAGAGTGTCGGTAAGTCCCAGGCGAAGAAAGATGATGTTTCAGGTTTTAGCATTATTCTCCCGGCAGAGTAGATACAGATGGAAGTGACCCTGGTGGGTATCACGTACACCCACAGAAGTAACCACCAAATAATATCACAATAAGCCAATATACCGAATAGTCATGAAACCGTCAAATACTTCACAAGTACATTCGAACAGCGGATCGCTAACATCTTTGAGGGATCCACATGCAATGTATCCCTTAAGGCGAGAGGGGATCCCCCAAGGATGTTGGGGGTCCCCCAAGGCGAGAGGGGATCCCCTAAGCCTGTCGGGGGTCCCGTAAGGCAAACGGAGCCCCTAACTCGAAGTATCCCCAAAACTCGCAACAAACCCTCATCGTTTGTGAGTACAAATATAATAATAACTAAACATCAAGATTACGGTGATGATTATTCGATTTCTGAGAAATAAAGAAGGCCAGATTCCGCGATTTTACTTTCTTTTGTCTTGGAACAATAGTGACTCCAGTCTCTGATCAAGTGAAACACGAAATTTGCAAACGCGGAGTGCGAGTTGTTGCCGACATTATAGAGCAGAACCACGAGGCTTTATGATGGAGAGAGGTGGGTGACACGTATGAAGCTACCGCCGCCAGCGCGTAGCCGTGGCTTGCTCGAGGCTGGATGTTCCAACGACTCACTGCAGAAACAAAATCACGTTCGAACTTCTGCTTTCAGATGACTGCCTTCAGAAAACGATAGAGGTGCTTTTTGCGGAAACAGACACTGGAGCCTAAAGGGATTCACAACACCCGAGGTGATTTTCAAGAAAAGAACATCGTATGATCGTACATATGGAACAGCTATTGCGGAATACAACCTAAGCACACCCGAAGCAGTCGCAGCCGTAGCAGTAGGTAAAAACCACATAGCATGGACAATGGCCAGGGCCGGGCCGTCAACACACGGCCCGGCCCGGATAACGATCCATGCCAAGCCCTGTGTTTCCACCCCCTTGAGGCGGGGTTTTACCCGGGTATTACCTTACCAGGAACTCCTGTGAGTTATTTACAAGATACGAACCGCATACCTGGAACTGCTATGAGTTACGAACGATACTCATGCCCGTACCGAAAATTCTGTAAGTTATGTACGACGTCCGTGACACAATACCCGGAATGCGGGGAGAGCTTTCGTATACCTGTCCAGGACTTCTGTGAGACGTTTACAACCGTGGCACAATACCCGAGGCACGGGGTATGCCTCTTTAACATACCCGGGTGCGCGTACGGCCACAGGTACAACATTTGTGTACCTTACCAGAATTTCTGTGAGTTCTGTAATACTTAATACCCGTATCCGCAACGTCTTTAAGTTCTGCAAGACTTCCATCGCCGTACCCAGAATCCATGCACCCTACATAACATAACCTTTGAAAGCTCAGCTTCACTTGCTGCACCCTCCCCACTCCTGATTTCATCGTGATTTTGCGTTTTCGACTTTTGCCTGCAACCTGTCCCGGCCGCAATCACGACTCGCCGCCCTAAAGCAACAGCTTTCGATTGTATTGGCAATACGATATAGTGAATCAAAGCCTTCGACGGTTCCATCCACATGCACCCAAACACGCAACAAAGTGCCGAAGCCCGCCTCTCAAGCGGTGTTTCGTATGATGTAGCTAACCCTCCATGCGATACGCCGAATACCTTCACGGCACTTTGGCGCTTGGTGCAAGAAATGTCCGCGTGGTCGGTGAGAGAGTTTGGCATCCTCTGTCTCGGCATTGTACGTAGGGATGCAAGGAAGGGTCTTTGGCCACATGACTATGACAATGCATGATAATACATACACCACCCCTCCAAACAATTTTACATGGGGGAGATAACGTTAGCCCCCCACAAGGGAAAATATCGTATCAACAATCATCAATACGCAAAAATTACCGCCTCACAAGCGGTTCTGAGAAGGATGTAGCTCACTATTCATACGACTCGCCATACGCCTCATGGTGCTACGCGCTTGGTGCGAGCAATGTCTGCCTGGTTGGTGAAAACGCGACTTGCTCCGACCTGGCATTGTAAAAACACGTGGATCTGTGGCCATACGACCTCGCCCATGCGTGACAATGAGAACAGTCGCCCCGTCCCCCCGGAAAAAATAGAAACAGCGGCGTAAAACCGATGCCCTTATGGTACCAGACATCTCGTCATCTCTATTCCGTACCATTCCCACTTGGTTCCTTTTAAACTCGCGTTTCAGCGCTACTCCCCATAGGTCACACAATAGAACATCCATCATCCCCAAGGGTCAACACCCTTCTCACACCGCTTGCGGGTCCTTGTTAGGTGGAGTGGTGCTCCACAACGAGGCCATGGCGGCATAATCTTGTTTTGTTCCTTGTGGGTTCGATTTGGCCTCGTTTTCGCTGTTGAAGCAGTCCCCGAGGTTTCGTCCGCTGTGGGCGTCATTTATTCTGCCTCTGAAACCTATACCGCTGGCTTGGGATCCCCTAGATACTACGCCGGTCACGGTCGTCCTTGGCTCCGCGATACCAGCGCATTCTCAGCCGCCCGCACGAAATCTATGGCGTCCTCCATTCCGTACCATTCCCACTTGGTTCCTTCTAAGCCCTCGCTTCAGCGGTACCCCCTATAGCTCATAACCTAGAGCATCCATCACCCCCGAGGGCTCACACCCTTCCCAAACCGCTTGCGCGTCCTTGTCAGGTGTTGTGGTGCGCCACAACGAGGCCATAGCCGCGGAATCTCGTTTTGTTCCTTGTGGGTTCGATTTGGCCTCGTCTACGATGTTGAAGCAGTCCGCGAGGTTTCGTTCGCTGGGCGCCTCATTTATGTTGCCCCCGAGATCATTACCGCTGGCTTCGGATCCCCTGGACACCACGCCTTTCGCGGTCGTCCTTGGCTCCGCGGTACCCAGCGCATTCTGAGCCGCCCGCACGAAACCTATGGTGTCGTCATGTCCACCAGAGGGATATCCTGGTGTTGTGTACGCGTGTTGTAAAGAGTTGTATTCAGTGCTCGCCCGCAAATGCCGCCTATGGCGTGAATCTCCGTTGCAAGCTGGTCCCTTGGTGTTAGCGTCCAGCCATTCCTTGACGTTAGGGGGAAGAGGCCCGAGTCCAGACCAGTAGAAAAACAGTGTCGCTGCTAGCTCCGGACTAGTAGCGATATCTTCGTACTTTACCAACAGGTACCTGGTGTTGCCGGTGATGAATTGAATGGGTTTGAGCAATCAGACAGCGACCGAGACAGCCGAGGGTGACAAGCGATGGAAAGGAACGACGTTTTTCTATTAGTTTGACCTTTGGCTGATACGCACTGTCGAATGTGTAAGTGAGGCAGCCGAAATAGTTCAAGGCCATATTATACTCGACCCCGTACGATAAAGGTACCCACGGCCGGTTCACGGAGAGGGCCATCGAAATATGAACAAGAGCCCGGGACCTTGCGAGCTGTTCGTGTGTGCGTTTACCTCAGTATCTGCAAGCTTGGTACTGCTGTTAAGACAGACACCACGGTATTTACGACTCAGGTTTGCCCTATCATACCTGCTCTCCTCTACCTTCTTCGCAGAGTCCAGCTGAGTCCTGTAATAGCCACACACGCTGCGTGTATTGAGTATTCGACAAAGAAGCGTTTGAGGGAGGAGCGTGAGATGTTTGGACAACTTGACAAAACTGGGGCAGCACGAATGGTATCCTAACCCGTGGTATGTTATTGTAGAAGCTGCAAACTACGACCCGGTACACTGCTGTGATTTCAAACCAGTGAACAGCTGGCGGGCGGTCATGGGTTTGAAATGTTCGCGGAAAGCCGAAATAACTGTTTGCCGTGTGTTCTCACGTCACCGAAAGCGCGAAAGTGTGCATTGAAAAACATGGTGAACCTCTACGTGCAGTGGGAGTTCTGCATCCGCTGCAGGAAACTGTTGAAGGCGTAAAGTGGGGAGGAGGCGTTTAGATACCTCTACCCACGGTGTGTTCCCAGCACGGCCGAGCGTAGACGTGGAGAGCGTAAGCAGCAACACAAAAAACGCGCGTTAATTCCGTCGTCAGCCTCAGACATTGCTGTACTCTATCTGTACACAGAGCTGATTCTGCGGCCGTTTCATTGTTTGTGAATCACCAAATAGTTTCCAACTCAACATGTGTGAGGGCTGTTACCCTCGGAGCGATCTTCTGGACAAACCATGGTCACAGGTGTCGCTCCTTCTCCCGGCCGGTAGGCGCCTTCATTTGGTTCGCCCACATTATTCAGCATTCCCGCTGTTGGTCGATGTGCATCTAAGTTTTCCAACTACTAGTAAATGCTTCCACACATTCGGCTACGACAGAACAACCAAGAACCAGCCATAGAACGTATACTTTCAACCGAGACTCGAAACCCAGCCAACTACCGTTAGGGCATATTATGCGCTTTTTACTGGCGGGTACAGTACATGATTATTTTGTACACTTGTTCCTTTTTTCTTCGCTCCAGCATGTTTGAGCCCATCTGCTGAGCATGACCATCTGAAGGAGAAAAGTGTAAAAGCAAAGATCAACGACGCACGCCCTACCTTCCCCTACACGCAAGCATTGTCGTGAGCGGACACAAGCTTCACTTCGCACCTGACACCACCAGCGCGTAGCGTCTCCCTATTGTCAGCTTTGACTTGATTATTTTTCCACGATGTTCTTAAGTGCGCTTGCTGAGATATCACAACTGGTCGGGGGTCACGGACGAGATGCAGCACATTGAGTCCCGAGACGTCGTAGTCCTTGTCACCCAGGCCCTCCGTGAGGCGAATGGACTTCACCGCAACGGCCCTATGGATATGAGTGGATAGTCAGTAGAGAAAACGGATTTCGGGGGACCGGCTAGTTGCTTCAAGACAAATAAGATACGAAACACGTTCGAGACGAGCAGCGGTCGACCGATATGGAGACACCATAAACACCCTCAAAACTCAGTCCACAAGCGTGCTTTAAATCCGGTCCCACCAAAATAGATTTCAGCTCAATCGAACTTTCGCGCCTATTCAAAGCACTAAAAGGTACTGTTTAGTCTCGAAATACGAATCAAAGCCGCCCAAATGTTCGGTACAGAGTGGGACATCGTACAATTTTCACAGCTATAGTACTGTAGCACGTATGATACGCAGTTTGTACCAGGCCGTTGGTTTTGATTGCTTCAGCTTTCAGCCCCGATTCCACCGAGGTTTGCGTTGTGCCTCAAATGGTCTCCATGAGGTCACGCTTTCTTACGAAAACGTGTATATTACGAGTACTAAGCCACCGTTCCCCGTTCGACGCCATCTCACATGCTGACGGTCACGCGTGTCTGAAGCAGGTTACATTGGCGAGAGACCAAGCAGCGGCGAACAGCAATCAAACGAAAAGCACGATGTCGATATCTCATTGTCGCCTCCTACTGTGCCCAGCTGGCAAAGGTCCCAGTCGTCGAACCGGGGCCGGTGGTATACAGCAAACGCTCACCTATGCTTGAGACAAATGTCAATAAGCTGTTTGTGTGCCTTAGCAGGCTGTTTGGTACGACGGTGAGCAGACACAAGTGCTTGGAGCTCCGGCGACCCGTAACCTACAGCGTTCCTGTCCGATGCGATCCCGACATAGTCCTTCACGTTGAAGGCACATTGGGTCAGCCTGAAACAAGGCACAATAACGGTGGAGCTTTTTTAATGCATGTTCCGAGCGGAGGTTGGCGTGGCGGAAAACGAGCGGGGGGTGGATGTCGTCATGAACTACTCATATGTGCTACGATACAGGTTTCCCTCTTTGAGATTTTTGCTCCTGACGGACGGGGCTCCTCAACTCTCCAACTAACCAACATCGGTAATTTTGTTCAAAACGCCTTTTTTAATGAGGAATGAAGCTCCAAAAAAAGATGCCCCAGAGAAAAAGCTACCCGTGCCACAGCACGCATTTGCCCACGAGGTTACTGATGGTGGTTCGTTTACTGCCCACGTCGTTGGGGGGTCCACGAGTCCTGTCTGGTTCTGTTCGGGAAACGTGTAGCACAATGCCCGCCAGAGATTGTTTGAACTCCATGGTCAAACTAGTTACTTCTCTTCCGCGTCGTGCGAATGTTTCGTCTCATCTCTATTTCATGAAGCCACGTCTGTTGGATTTGTAGATTGATTCTCACGTATTGCAGGGTTTACGCAACCGCGATCAAAGTAGACCTAAGGAATGATGGATACTTGGTTGTTCGTATTTGTTAGCTAAACGACATTTTCTCGTCTAGTGTCGCCTTTCATGCTTTTGTTCTATATCTTTTTGAAGTGTGCTCGTTCGTACCGGGCATCCATTTCGGTTTGGTCAATTCGTGTTTACCTTGTTTCATTTGACATGCACATTTCTGTCTACCAGATAAATATTAATCTACTGGAGGGCGAATTAGCAAACAACGGGCGTGCTGGGTGCTGAGAGTCAACAGTGAAATAGATAGCTTCCTCCGGAGCGAGAAGGGTGAGCGCTTAGGCATGACACCTAACAACGAACGTATATTTGGGTACGAAGGTATGAGATGAAACCAAGAACTCAGCAGCAGCATTACAGCATCGCTGAGAAAAGCTGCCTCAAGCCCCCAAACTCAATGCTGCACCTACCTCTGCACAAGAGCTAGGCACTCCAAGCCATACACTTTGCCCTTCCCAACCGTTTTCCGGCAAGGCTCGTAAAAGTAGAGAACATCCTGCCAAGAGAGAGAACAGGCCAGTCAGTATAGATGGACCGACGTTGCACTCACCGACGATGAGGGCGCCTTTCAATTGACACCCTGGCACTATCAAGGGGAGGAGAGGCATCGTCGAGCCACAGCATCGTTGGCTACACGGCTTTCAAGGAACGAACAGAAGACGTTCGAGGCCTTTTGTTTTGGTGCTCCCTCGTTTTTTTCTATTTTCCGCTCGTATTTACTTATGAGAAATCTCCGTTAAAACTCATGTTGCACACTGTTGAGGAAGGCAAAGCTCTTGTTTATTACACGTTGCTGTTCTGTCTGTCTTTCTGTTTGTCAACACGGTAGCGCAATCCAGGGCGTTTCAGCCCCGACTTTCCCCATGGACAGAGAGGCTGGGCGAGACAACCAGTAGAACACCGGATCCTATGCCGCGTCGAGCGGTGGCCATGGCACAATCCCGAGACAGTTCACACATTCATCAAACCAGCCTTGTTGCTGACTTACACTTTAAATTGCAATTCTCGCAGCTGATTTGCTGATCAAATCCATGTCAGAGACCGTTGACTCCGCCATACTGGAAGATTGGGCAGTGTTGCACTACAGTGAGCAAAAATAAAGCTTCCAAGGGAAACAATAGTATGTTGGAAACCCCTGTATTTTTTCCGCAGTTGCATCCGGGCAAGATAACACAGCAGGGGCTCCCCACGACGCGGCGCGAGAGCAATCAGCCCCGCAACTGCAGACGATGTCTCGAATAGCTATTGAGAAGTGATGCGGTGATTAGGTTTTGCGATCAAGAAGGCATAGTGGGAGACGATATTTCCGATGTTGCGCGTTCGTACCAAGGTACCCTCGCTCCAACGAGACAGATCTTGCTTAGTGAGGCAGCCGGTTGGTCATCTCGATGTTCCAATTGATCGCCAACAATGAGCACGGCTACCCCGATATTATAAGTAAGAAAGGGTAGGTTTACGTACGGCCGTATACGGCAACGTCACATCTCAAAGAGACCGCCATCCGGAGAGGGGGGGGGGGGGGGGGGGTTGTACTCAATATCATGCATGGCCGTAGCCGTATGAGCCCTAAACCTTCGCATTCCTATAATGCCGGGACGGAGCAAGTCGGGTTCTCACCGACCAGACGGGCATTTCGCCTGCACCAAGCGCGAAGCGCCGTCAGGTGTTGGGCGAGTCGCATGAAGAGTGAGCTGCATCCTACTAAGAACCGCGTTGGATGTCGAGTGTCTAGGCTATCCCCAGGCCTGCCCCGTCCTTGGGGTGGGCCGAGGAAGTCCGCCAGGACCTGCAACGGTCTAGCGACAGTCACGCGAACATCGATCTTGGGGCTTGGTAAAGAGGGTACTTTGCGCGGTCCGGCTGGTGGCCTGGTCGCTTTAAGGACCGCGTGGGGTGGTGGTGATGTTTTTTCTTCTCAACCCCGACGCCAAGGAGTTCATCCTTCAGGCGGGACGGATACATCACCACAGCAGAGAGCGCTACGTGGGCAGTCGAGGGAGTGGAGAGGCTGACCACAGCGTGGGTATGCATGCACGATAGGAAGGATGGGAGTGTCGGCGCTGGCTGGGACGGCTGCACACAGCGAACGGAAACCAAGGCGCGTACCGGGCTACGAAACAGAGAGCCACTTTCACCATAGAGAAGGAAAATAAACAAAAGGACTAAACAAAGGAGGCGGGGACGAGCCTCACGTCGGCTCGCAGAGCAAGCAGCACGCGAGGCTCGTAAGAGACAGAGGGAGGCACTGGTGGCGGTAGCGACCTACAATGTGCGCACCCTGGCTGTACAGGGGAAGAACGGGTACGGACATGACGAGCGTGTACTGGCGAAGGGACGGGAACTCGGCTGTGACTTCATTGGCCTGTAGGAAAATCGGAGGTCCGGTAGCACGACGTTCCGTGCGGCAGGGTATCGCGTTTTCTGTTCAGGTCAGGAAACAACAGCTGCCAGGCAAGGGCTGTACGGAGTAGGTGTAGCTGTAAATGAATCGTTGTGCAGTAAGACTGTGTACACTCATCAGTTCATTGACGAGCGGCTTATGTCTGTGCGCTTTGAACTGGCCAGCAAATGCGAGACAGTTAATTTTGTCGTTGCGTGTGCTCCAACTGATTGTACCAAGGACGTCGAACTGAAACGTATTTTCTGGCAGAAGCTGGAGGACTTGGTGGAAACGATGCCCACGAAAGAGTGTCTGTTTGAACTGATAGATGCCAATGCCCGAACTAGACAGAAGATGGAAGGGTGCGGTGATGATGAAAGTAGAGTGCTTGGAGCATATGGACGTGATGTTCGTAACGATAATGGCAAACGATTCCTGCCGTTCGCCACCAATTGCAAGTTAGCTCTCACCAACACGTTTTTCAGCACACGCAAGGGTGGGATTTCGCATACACACAACGGCACCAGCCCAAATGACCGCAAGCGGATCGACTGCGTTCTAACCCGTCAAGCCCATCGACCTAGAGCACACAACGTTAAAGTCGTCCTACAGCCTCCTGCCCCAGGTAAGGCTGACTCAGATTACAACATCTTGTATATCAAAGTCCGACTCAGTAGTCACTTTGCGTCTGACAGACAAATACGTAGACCGACAAAACGCCGAGAGTTCGACAGGCAGTTTTTTATGTCCGATGAAAAGTGTCGTAAACGAGTAGTCGCGAGGGTCATCCCCACTCTCAACCAGCTCAACCAGCCCCGAAATACGTCTGGCATGGTTAAGGCTTTCACTGCGGCTATTACTGATGCGATTTAAAAAGAGGTACCACCCCCTCCACGTCGCCACCGTAGACATGGATGGTGTGAGTCTGCCGAAACCTTGGCCGCAGTCATATTAGCATGCAGAGCGAGGGAGGATGCACGGCAATTCTTGCGTGCCCACCCCCGGGATAGAACCGCGTGGAAGACACTGAGACCTGCGTGTGCGAACCTGCAGAAGGTGATTGCCGCAGGGCTGCATGCGTTCTTCGAAGCGTACTTCGCTGAAACCGAATGACTCCTAGCGAACAACGACCAGAGAGGCTTTTACAAGTACCTTAAGAGTACGGTAGAATTAGAAGGGACTAAAGCGAGAAGCGAACAGTTCATTAGGGACGAGGATGGCACGCTGTTGCGGGATAAGGTGCGAATTCGTGAGCGATGGGGGGGGGTTTACCACAAACTCTTGAACACGAAATCGCTTAAACTCGATCCCACGATCATTGACCTCTTGCCACCACGACCGCTTAAACTGTCGGTCGGAGATGAATCATCTTTGGACGAGATGACGGAAGCACCTAAGGGGATGTCATGTTGAAAAGCTGTCGGGCCAGATGGTCTCCCGGCCGAACTCATGAAGATCGACCACCCCGCGTTCGCCCAGTGCTTTCACAACATCCTTGTCAATGTTTGGGTAACAGGAGAAGTCCCCCAGGGATGGAAAGATGCGATCATCAAGGTCCTTCACAACAAGGGGGACTGAACTGATTGCAACAACTGCAGAGGGATTTCGCTTGTTGCCCACGCAGGCAAAGGTTTGTTGAAAACCGTCGCGTCCCGCCTCAGCAACTACTGCGAGACCGAGGAAGTAATCCCGGATGAACAGTGCGGCTTCTGCCCCGCACGATGAACGATTGATATGTTCTTCGTCTTGTGCCGGTTGCAAGAGCTTGGACGACAGAGGCAAATCCCCCTGTACTTGTGCTTCACCGATCTGCAGAAAGCGTACGACTCTGTCGACCGAGAGCTATTATGGGAGGTACTCGAACGATTTGGCGTACTAACCAAGATGCTGAGAGTTATCTGTGATTTCCAAGATGGCATGCGGGCTCGCGCGCGTACGGATGACGGCGAGCATTCGGAATGGTTTGATGTCACGCAGGGGCTACATCAATACCGTGCGCTATCATCGTTACTGTTCAACGTATTCTTTGCTGCTGCGTTACACGTTGTACTAGTACGCGTTAGCCATGACTATGCCATCGTAAGGGGTTTGGTCCAACTCAGTGATGTCGGAGTAGTCGTAACGGAGGAGCAGGAGCCATTGGCGTGCGTGCGAAGGGCTGTATGGGGCATGTTGTACGCCGATGACGCAGGAATTGTCTCGACGTCGGCTGAAGGGCTCGCGGAATGATGACAGTCATCGTGACTGTCTTCAAGGCAGCAGGCCTTACGGTGTCGGAAAAGAAGACAGAGACAATGCATCTACAAACACCAGATCAGAAAACCCCCGCACCACCGCTCGTCATCGAAGCAGTAGGCCAGAGGTATAAGCAGACGGCTCAGTTCTTATACCTAGGCGGCGTTATCCACGAAAACGCTGATCTCTCGCTCGAAATCGACCGACGGATACATCTCATGCGAGCATGCCTCAAACGGTTTGGCCCGGAGCTGTATGATAGGACGACCGCCCCCCTTAGCCTGAAAGTCCGAATGCTGAAGGCCGAGGTGACTGAGACCCTGCTGTACGGGTGTGTGACGTGGACCCTCAGAGCGGAACACTTTGCCAAGCTTCGAACGGTTCACCACCAAGTCCTGTTGCGAGCCATTGGCTTCCAGCGCCGACGTCGTATTGATCATACCACCCTCTTGTATGCGAAGGCCCTCAGGATGACACGTTGCGAGAGCATCGAAACGACCATCCGCAAACGGCGGCTATTCTTCGCGGGGGGGGGGGTGGTACGGCAAAGCAAAGATCGATTACCCAGTCGGGCAATGTTCGGGGCGATGACTGGTGGGGAGAACCCGAGACCTGGCGGACAGCTTAAGACTTGACATAGATGCATAGTCGAAGACCTCAGGGAGTTCCGAGCCACCGAAGGGTCAAATGAACTTGCGCCCTTGGTGTTTGGAGTTGAGACCGCTCTGTGTTCCACTGCTGCAAAATAACGGGGAAGTGGTACCGGGGGATCCTCGAAGCAGCCGAACGGTTCATGGTGAGGCGGCACGAGGCTGAGGCTGAGCTGAGTAGCAGAGCCGCGCATCCGCCGTGGGCGGTGCCCAAGGGAATGGGGGGGGAGGGGGGGCAACAAGAGAGTGGCAGAAAACCCGACCTGCGGAGAGGGGGGGGAACAGGAGTAGAAGGGAAACTGCAGTGGACGATAGTAGCAAGGAGATGGCAGACAGGGTACCAAGGTATCGGGCAGACTAGGAAGTAGAACATGCCTATACTACTCGTGCCACCAACTGGTGCAGCTGGTTCGAACGTGGTCTTCCTTTGTCTTCCTTTTGTTTTTGTTTAGTTTTTTCCCATTTTATTTTCTTTTTGCGCTGATCCTATGTGATTTTCAATTTCTTTCTTTCTCTTCCTTTCTCAGATTGATAAGCCTTATTGAAGGAGTCGTGTGGTGTGCGTGGATGACGAGCCTGCTTTGCTTGTTTCGTATTGTCTGACGCCGAGGGACCGGGCATAGTTGACGAACGCTGGACGGAGGCGGCACACAGCGTAGCAAGGTACCAGGCGGACTATTAATAGCAGGGAGACCCTGGCTGTGCTACTCGTACCATAAACTGCTGCCGCTACCTGGAGGATGCTTTGTGCTTTGTTTTGCCTGTTATTTCCCTTGGTGCTTAGTCTTACTCTGTTGACGACGACTAGTGGTGCTTTTATTATTTTTCCTTTTTTTTTTCCAGCTCGTTTTTTTCAAGTATCTGCCAGACCCCCTGCGGGGGGGGGCACGATGGTTTGTTTCTTATATTTTTTTCTTCTTTTTCGTTTTCGAATTGTCTTTCTTGTTTTTTTTTCCTCTCTGTTTCGTTTCGTTTCTCTAGGTCATGGAATGTCTGTGTCGTGCCTGTCGTATGCAGTATGATGACATGGCATTGCATTGCATACGTGGCAACGTAGTATCTCTGTGGCGTAGCTTTGTGACCACAGAACTTGTATCTCTCTAGGATTGAAGAATCAGCACGGAGACTGGTTGTGCTGGATGTCGACGGGTAGAAACAACGGTTTAATGTGAAGAAAAACAACAACGACAGCAACATACGGATGACAGAGTCAATGAAGTTACATGCTTTCTGGTAAGGCCACTTCCAGAGACAACAATGGGTTTACCATGTAACTGCCTCGTGGGTGCCTTGCCATATACCAGGTACACACCACGTGATACGATCATCTCCCTTGTGCGGAGTTAGGGCTCTCCCCGCACAAAATCGATCTAACTCGACTGCCAGCCGCGGTGACCGACAAACAAAACAACTAAAAATACGGTGCCCCTCTTGCCTAGCTCACGCAGTGAGAGGCGTGTTTTACAGCGGCGTCGCCAACTGACGCTAACCCAACCTAACTACATATACCAGGCATATTATATACTGGTAAGGGGTTCGGATGGGGGGGGGGTTAAAGGCTTATCCTAGGCTGAGTAGTCGACTGATCATCTACCCCTAGTTGCATAGCTCAGTGGGCGACACACCTTCACACATGATTATTATAGTAGTGTTGAATCCCGGCGCTACTATTAAATACTGTTGTAGCATAGGTACTCCAACCGGCCAAGTACATGTCGAACACACGCGTGTTTGAACCTGACTGCCTGCGGCGAAGTAGTCATACTCTTACTACTGCCCTTACTACTACTCTTACTACTCTTACTACACTACTACTACTTACTACTCTTACTCTTACTCTACTTACTACTACTACTACTACTACTACTACTACTACTACTACTACTACTACTACTACTACTACTACTACTACTACTACTACTACTACTACTACTACTACTACTACTACTACTACTACTACTACTACTACTACTGATATACTGTATCCTGTGGGTGCCCGCATTCGAAATAAGCTGTCAGCTCTTTCAGGATTGCAATCCCACGTTATGGAGAAACCACTCAAATTCCAAGCAGTTGGTCCCCAAAACGCAGAACGGGATTGCGATCCTAAAAGGTAAGGAAAGGAGGCCGAGATTCTGAAATCAAATATATAATAGCTATGAGAAAGTTACCTCGAACCGGGGAATGTAGAAACAGCAGTGATTGCCGCCTACCCAATTTTATAAATGAGGTTGTTCCGGAGGGTGGCACAGAATAAGAAACGCCAACGGCTAAAACCTTCCAGTCGGGCTTCGAATACCGCACTTAAAAATGTACCAGGCACGTTGTACAACAAGTCTCATGACGACTGTAGTAGTACGACCCTGTTCGTTGTCTCTTGGGCATCCACGTACAGGGACAACAGAGACCGTGACCCCTGTTCATTGTCCAGTGATTCCTAAAACTGTACTCGTCATACATGAATGGAATCAGTACACATCAAAAATCAAAGAGCCTACATAGCAGCACAGCCCAACGCAGTGCCCACGCAGCTGTACTTCACACAGCAGGACTACATCGTATGTGCAGCAAAGCGACGACAGCACTGTGATTGCCGGACCACTGCTGTGTGTCGGTTCTAGTGCATTATGTTCGAGACTGACTCGCTCGTGTACCTGATGTGGTACATGCAGATATATACACTGAGTATATGACATGATCACCAGTGTTTTGTCTTTTATCAGCAAACCACGAACGGTCCTTTGTGACAAGACTACCTAGAGGCCGCGAGCAGAATAGCGTGACGGAAGCATCCCCCGCGTGCCGTGTCCGGTCAGGGGTTTGGACACCTCTTCTGCTCTGCTTACGGCATGACGATATCCAGAGGAGCCCCGTGATTTCTTGGCAAACTATAACGTGGGCGCCTGCCATTCCCTACGCCCTACCAGGTACGTCTTGGTATAAATTATAATTTACGCACCATGTACAAGGTTCCCCTCCGGCAGGTGCCTAGGGGAGTGACGCAATGACAAAATAATATTCATACTGGGACTGCTATACCTGCACACCTGCTTAGAACTAACTGCATCCAGCCATCATTCATGTGAAGAACAAATACACATATTTTTCAGGACAGACTATACTGTTCTTTGTGGAAATAGTGTGGGATCATTACTACCCTTTGGTTGACTGCAGTAATTACGCTGCTACTGTTCTCTGTAGGAGACGCCCGGTAGCGTACAGCAGCAACCGTAGGGTAAACAATAATCAGTGCTTCGTACGATGCTTGTGCGAACGACATAGTGTACATGTCATTTACCTGGCTGGCTGGTATGAGTTATACACGGGAGGGAGGGAAACAATCCACACTTCTTGGGTGTCGAGGAAAAAAAAATGGCTGCAGACTGCAGCTTCCACCTCATTATCTGGTAAATGGGTGGAAGCTTCGAAATAGAAGCGTCTATGTCAGTACCATGCAAGTCCATGAAATATGAACTTCCATGCATCCCTGCGGTAACTTCCAGTTAAGTCCGTGGAAGCTTCCACCCACTTATTTACGTAAAGATGACTTTCGCCTACTTCCACCTATTCCATTCCTTCCCAATGAGCTTCCAGTGCTTCCATTTTTCATCTGCTTTTACGAAATCTTCCATACACGCCCGCAGAAACTTTCATTCACTCTCATGTGCTCCAAATACTCCCTTGACACTACTTCCACCCACTTCTATACCTTTCAAATAACCTTCCAGTACCTCCATTTGGCTTTTACTTTTACGGAAACTTCCATCTACGTCCGCAAAAACTTCCATTCACTCTCATCCGACGAGTTTTGACGGTTCGGCGATTTCTGACCGTTTACGGTTCGCGCGTCGCGCTCACGGCCTCCGGCGACTTCTGCGGAGGTCTAATTATATTTATCTACCTTGTGCGTGGGAGTAGGGTGCCATATGGGATCACATTTAGACGTGATCAGGTCCGGATGGAGTATTGAAGTGGACAGAAGCTTGTGCGGACGCCGATGGAAGTTTCCTTAAAGGTAGAAGACAAATGGAAGTTCTAGAATTTAAGTGGGAGTTGTGGAAGTTTTTACGAAGTTTTTGAAGTTGAATGGAAATGGTTGGACGTGGGTGGCAGTAGGTAGAAGTGGATGGAAGTAAGTGTAACAATATCAAGGTGCATGGAAGCTTAGTGGAAGCTGGACGAAGCTTCCACCGGGCATGGTCGTGGAAGCTTCTACTTTGCTCCCACTTTTAAAACTTCCACTGACTTGCACTAGCTTCCAAAGTGGAAACTTTCACGGTAGGCAACTTCCATGGAAGGCATGGAAGTTTCCATCCACATCCAATCCACTTCCAACTATTTCCATTTGACTTCCGAAAATTCCATTTACCTTCAATTCAACTTCGATTCAACTTCCATTTTTGCGGTGCAATAGGCTTGGAAACCTTCCCGTGAGCTCGTGAGTCGTATCGAACAGCCAACAATCAACAGTCTCGCAAGAGCACGAGAGTTTGCTCTGCGTTGAAAATTTCAATAATTTCGAAATCGCCCCTTTTTTATCATCCTCAGCAGCAGCAGCAGATGCAACAGCAGATACAGCAGCAGCAATACAAGTTTGTCGAGCATCACACACTTTTCACCTAGGCCTTTAACGGTGTATGGAAGGATATAGGGAGAAACCAAGAAGAGATGATGTTCGCACGGAACTTTGGGAGGTACAAGGCAGAAGTAGAAGAAAGGATAGACAGAAGGGAAAGGCTAGCGCTAAGAAACAAGGTGGAATCCTAAAAACACTTGGAGATACACGGGGGATTGAGGGAAGGAATAGGAATGAAAACGTATTTGAACGGCCCAATGGACTTCGTGAAAACACCGAAACTGAGCTTTCGTGTAGGTGACCTGGACCTGCCAGACAGAAGAACGAGGTATTATACCAGTAGCCGGGAGGAGGAGGAAGTAGATGCACAGATGTGTCCGTGTGGCAAAGTAGTCCAGAGTAGAACTCACATAGTAGGAGAACATGAAATATACAAGGCGGAACAGGGTGTGTTAGAAGAGGAGATGAGGGAAAAATACGAATACGACATGGAGGAATTTGATACACTGAATAGCAGCGAGAAAACGACCGCTATCCTAGGAGGTAGATGGTGGCCACAGGCGGCCAGACAGGAAGGGGATAAGATTAGCAAAACGTTTCTATGTAATATATGGAAACAACGTAATGAGCGCCGAATCGTTGGAAGAGTCTCTATTTGGAATGGGAACGGTGCTCCGTCTCGAAAGGGATACATGGTCAGTGACCACATGACTAAGGAAAGCAACAAATGAGTGGTGCGTCCACCGAGGGTGGAGCGGGGCGGGGGAAAGGCAGCATCTGACTATACGGGCTCTGCTATCCGGCAGGGCCGACCGAATGGGATGCAGGGGTGACCGGAGAATGGATAGTTTTCGGAGACGCCAGGAGGGCCATGGGAATTCTCCATGCACCCACTCCCGGGTCGGTGTCGTCGGCCCTGTTTCACAGTGAGAGTCAGGTACCGAGAAACAGAATAAGTGAATCAAGCAGCAGATCGTTTGAGACAGCGCCTCGGCAAGACCGTACGGCAAGAAGAAAAAAAACGATTCACGGAGGAGCTCAGGTTTGCAGCAAGCCAGTCCACTCGTCCCATCCACCCTCGCATGACCGACGCACGCACCCTCCCGCCCCCCGCCGCAATGCGCACGCACACGTATCCCTATCGCCAGCGAAGCCGTTCCACTCATCTTTGCAAAAACCACACGCCCCACCCCCCGCAAAAAAAACACGGAGACATATCAGACGCGTACGAATCAGTGAATAACCAGAAGAAGGGAGTACTTGATAAAAGGGACATTCAGCCTGAACAGAGGGCCAGATTAGCCCACTTCTTTGCGAATCGGGACAGTACCGAGGTTGCGGAAGGTTCAGTACAGCAGGTATGGTGTGGGCAGAGGGCTGGATTACCCCCTTCGGACGGAAACCGAGGCAGTATGGGATACGCGGAAGACTCAAACCACAGCACAGAACAGCTTGAGCAGAGGCCCAGATTACCCGACTTTCACGCGAATCGGTACAGTGTCGATCCCGCAGAAGGCTCAAATCAGAAGGGCCGTCCACCCGTTCAGTATAGAGAAGTCTCCATAGCAGCACAGTCGTCACACATAGCCTAGCGGAGAGAGCGAGGGCAAGCCCAGCCACCCTTGCAGCAGTTAGTTGAATCAGCGCTCGTTTCGGTCGACGCGCGGGAGAGTAGCGGGTCAGCACGTGCACGGCTTCCTAATGGGGAGTCGCTCAGTCGAAAACGATCAGAATGCATGATACAACAATGGCATGCAGAAAACAAAAAACTCGAAAATGATGATCTTGACGCACGAGAAAGAGAAGAACTGCTTTATACGTCGGTAACGTTTGCACAACCATGATGCGCGATAAGCAAGGAGTCGTGGGGGACGTAGATCGATCCCTAGGAGCATCTGTGGTCGCACCGCCGATAGACCTCGCACACATAAAACGATATTTCGGAGACCTGAAAGGTTTCGGGGCGGTGGACGAGCTCGTCGCGATCGTCACGGGGGGGGGGTACCGGTGAACGCAGCAGCGACTGGTGTAGATTTAAAGCGCGCAATACAGTACGGAAACCACCTCAGTGTCAACGAGCGTTTACCAGCAGTCTGAAGTCTGAAATAAAAATGGCGAAGATGTAAGACGTCAGAAATGTGTAGTGATACAAAAGTCAACTGCGCACGAAATCCCTAATCTACGAGTGTCCCCGTTGGCGGCCGTAGCGAATGGATCATAAATGATTTATCGCTCGGTGTACAGAGTCGGGGGGAGAAAGGTGGACTCAACGGCGACGCCGACCCTGAGACTGTCCCCCAATGCCTGCGCGCACACGCGCTGCCCAAATTCCTGGACGAACTCGTGACACTGCGAAGACAATTCCCAGTAGAGACGATACTGATGAGTAAGGCCGACGTGTCGGATGCCTTTAGGAACGTGCGGGTAGATCCGGACCAAGCACCCAATTTTTGCTACACAGTAGGAGATCTGGTTGTCATTGAGTTTCGTTTAACGTTCGGATGGTCGGGATCGCCGGGTTTCTGGGGTGTCATATCGGCCGCGGCCGAACACGCGCACCGCAACACCACACTCAAGTCGAGCCAACTACTAGAGGAAGGGAAAAAGCATGATGGCCCACGTTAAGGTAGTAGTTCGATGGGAAGAAGGCACACCCACGGTGATTCCCACAGACGCCAAATCAGAGCGCACAGTGGGGGAGAGATCTCTGACCCATTTTTCACAACCGTGTATGTAGACCACTATCTCCTAATCAGGGCTCAACATTGAGACAACGACAAGTCCGCCCTGGTCGCATCAGCCTCTCTTGCCTCGGATCACGTGCGTTTATGTGGTCCGGGAGAGGAGGGAGTAATGCCCATCTTAGCCCCTAAAAAGAGCACGGACTGGGACTCCACGCTTGACGCTTTAGGGTTCACTATCAACTCGCACACAATGAGAATCTCGTTCCCGCGCGAAAACGCTGACGCTTTAAAAAGGTTGCTGCTGGAGCAGTGGCCCTTGATCAACCGCGAGGGACGTTCTCAGCATGGCCGGGAAGCTGTGGAACCTCACGTACGTGGTGCGAGCGGGCAGGTATTTCTGTTGCGGCTGACCGGATTACACGATTCAAGCGCTAAGAAAAATCATAAGCGCATGGTAGACATTGGCAGAGAGACCTCTTGTTTTGGAAGTGGACGATTGATCACGAGCTTCTACTAGAAGGTGAGACGCATAGCGCGCCCGGTTCCACGGCGATAAAACGACCCGCCACAAAGCACTACCTGTCTGACGCGAGTTTCAAGGCTGTGAGAGGTTTACGTGCTAAGAAGAAGGTTTTTTGATGTGATACGACTTGCCGATAGAGCTGACTGCCGAACTTAGAAGGAAAGATGATCTACAGGAAACCTCTACCACTGTCAACCTGTTATAATTACTGGGAATGGTTGTGACTGCGTGGGTCATGCTCGAATAGGTGGGAGACCGGCCAGATGCGGCAGGTGACCCGATCTTGATGCGCGGGGACAACATGGCCGCCGTATCATGGATGTGTCGAAGGGGTGGGGTGACAGACGAAAGGGCGTGCTTACTCATGAGAATGCTGGGGCGCCTTGAACTCGCGGGAGGTCGGAACCACTGCTGCAAAACATATTCCGGGCGTGCAGAACATTAGCTGATGGGATTTCACGGTGACCTAGAACGATACTGGCAGACAAGGTCAGGGAGCTGACCCACTCCAGCGAGTGGTACGGACAACCCATTGGTCGGCGGGGTTCCGGGAGTTTCGATGTTGTGCTCCAGACAAAGAACATCCTTACCAAACACAACGACATTCTATGGGACCTCATGATCAACGACGAGAACTCGGTTGACTCGTGCGCTTATTATAATGCATGTTTCGCTCAACGCATGATACGCGTAGCACACGCTCACGCGTCTCACAGGAACAGGGGACAACGGACGAAAGAAGGAAGAGATGGCGAGGTTGATCGAAACGTTCGCGCTTGCTTCAGTCGCGAAGAGTACTCAGAAAACTTCTTAGCGAAGTGGAACACCTGGGTGAAAGAGAGACAAGCACAGGGGAAAGGGCCGTGGTTGCAGACTGTTTACGATCCCAATACAACGCTGACGGAACTGCTCGAATTTATGACAGCCCGCTGTTTCGTGCATAATAACCATCAATCGACCATCAGAGGGTACTTGTAGCTACGACGGCTGGGGCAGTTTTGTCGCGGGTAACCGGGGGGGGGAAGAGGGGGTGGGGAGGGTTGTGTAATGGTTGGGGGGGTTCGTTGACAGCACCCCACATGGACCCAGAGCGCGTACAAGCGTTCTTCGGGGACAAGCACCAATTCCCGGAAATCGACAAGTTGAGGCACATAGCGCGCGTGGGGGTACCGGTAGACGTTGGGCTAGGGGGGGACCTTACACAGGAACTTGCATACGGAAACAATTCAAGCGCGCAGAAATTTAGCGACGCAGTGTGGGAAAAAGCGGTTGCGGACGTGGCGGGGGGCAGGGCGATTTTGTTTCCCAAAGAAGCAAGTAGAGAAGGTTCCGGGACTGCGGGTGTCCCGGGTACGTATTGGGGGATAGTACCTTTACGTCGATTTGCGCTTGCAGTTTGGGTGGAGGGGTAGTCCGGGGTGGTGGGGCGTGATATCAGCTGCGATGCAGCATGCGCAACGCAACACCACGAGAGCATCCGCTTCGTTCTCGAGGGCGGGAACCGCGCGGTAGAGCACGTGACGGTTGCGCAGGCAACGGGGCGTCCAGTAGCCCAGTGGCCGGCAGAGTGCGTAGTGCGGCCAGCGAACGGGGGAGGGCAGGACGACCCAGCCTTTGTGTTTTTATTTTTTATTTTTTTATGGATGATGCCATCTCAGCAGAAGTTCAGTGGAATCCGGAAGGGGCGCGGTGTTTGGACTTGTCTCGATCGTTAGCGGGAATCCACGAGCAGGCTATGGGCGAGAGGTCAGAAGGGGAGGAGCCGTTACTTTCGAAAAAAAAAGGTGACAGGCTGGGCAACGCAGCAAGAGGTGTTGGGGTACGATGTTGACACAGAGAGCATGACTATTGCCCTCCCGAAACGACAGTGGACGAATTACGCGCACGATTGGCAGATTGGACAGTAGGGCGGCAGACGGTAACGGTGAGGGAGGTGCTAGTGTTAGCAGGGAAGTTGCACCACGCATCCTTTGTAATCCGGCCCGGACGGTACTTCTTCCGTCGGCTTCTGCAGTTATCTAATCTGCATCTTGATGGGGTGGAGCGGGCCGGGGGGGGGGGGGGGGGGGGGTGCGTGGGGTAGGTTCAGAAAGCAGAAGGAAGCGAGACGAGTTCTATGGTTGTCGCGGGAGTTCATGGCACACGTGGGAGGGTGGAGATGGTTTTTGGAGACGGGGGGAGGGTACGGGGGAGAGAGCATAACAGCACCGTCTTTCAGCTTCGTGAAGCAGCGGCCGAGTAGAAGCTGGTTTTCGGACGCTTCATTGACAGCGATAGGGGGTTGTGCATGGAAACGGGGGTGTGCTGGAGATTCGCCCTGCCAGAAGAGGTGCAGAAACGTACGATAACGGGGGGGCAGGCGGTAGCTGATTTAATTTCCATTAACCTGTTGGAGGTCATGGCCATGGGGGTGACGGCGTTCTTAATGGTAGACATGAGGGGGGAGAGACCGGGTAGGAAGGGGGAGGCAGCTTTGATGAGGGCAGATAACGAAGCAGCTGTAACCTGGGTAAAGAGGTGTCGTGGGGGGGGGGGGGGTAAGAAACAAGCGAGGGTAGGGGCATTGATGAGAATGATGGGGGCGTTGGAAGCAAGGGGAAGGTGGTGTTTCAGGCAAGGCACGTACGGGGGGTCGATAACAGGTTGGCCGATGGTCTGACTAGGTGGCGAGAGGAACAGGTTCCCGAGAAACAGAACGCAGAATGTCCCGAAATCGCTTGGCAGGTGCAGGAACTGGGATCGGGGAGCAGCTAGTTTGTTCGGAGATATGGCGAGAGAGTACGCATTTGAAAGAGTTGCAGCTTCGTCTCGAAAAACTTACGAGGCGAATTGGAGGATGTGGGTGAGCTGGAGATGGTTGGTCGGGAAGGGGTGTTGGCTGCAGAAAGACATGGGGGAGATGGAGTTAGTGGGGGAGTTCGTCGAGTTCATGGGGTACTGCTGCGCAGAAAAAAGGGAACAAGGAGTCGACTGTAGTAGGCAAGTTAGTGGCGATTAATTTCTACCATGAGCAGTTCGTGGGGCTTTCGTTGCCCATGAGTAACCCATTGATCAGATCGGTGAGGCAAGGTATCAAGAGGGCACACGTAGAGACGGGTAGTCAGCAGAGGGTAAGAAGACCATTGACTTGGGGGATGCTGAAGGGGATGCAGGGAAGCACTGCATCATGGGGGCAAGGGGGGAGGGTGTTATGGATAGGTCTGACACTGTCCTATTTTTTTATGTTGCGAGCGTCAGAATTGTTTGCCAAGGAGAGAGGGGTGCATCATAAGGTATACTGCTTAAGGAGGGGAGATGTAGCGTTTTTCAGAGATAACGATCAACTGGCGGAGGGTAGCATTCGGGAAGCAAATAAGGTAGAGGTGAGGTTCAGGGGATCGAAGGGAGACCAAGGAAGAAAAAGGAGCGCTACTAGTCAGGACAAGATCAGGACGGAGCGGAGGAGAGGAAGGAGGGGCAGTGGGGCTATTGGTGGAGCTTTCGAAATGTACAATGACGGGGAGTTGACAAGGGAAGCCCCTTTGATGTCATATCGAGGAACGGACGGTTGGAGGATCAGGCCAGGGGGAAGGCAACCCAGTGCTGGAGGAAGGGTCTCGCCAGTGTAGGGAGGAGGTGGAAGGAAGAGGGGAGAGGAGCGGGGGCAAGTCTGATTCCGGAAGAATTCGCGTTGCATTCGGGGAGAATAGGGGGGGCAACCAGACTGGCCGCGAGAAGAGTGCCAGAGGCAGCGAATAGGAAAGAAGGGAGATGGTCGTCGGACTCGTTTATGGTGTACGTTAGGGCTAACATGGAAGACCCGGTATGGGTATCAGAGGTGTTGGAGCATGGGGGGGGGGGGGAGTTTGAGAAACAGCCAGGACAAGGGACGAGATGGGGTTAAATACTATAGGTGCTACTCCGCCCGGTATAGTAAGGACCGCTTGGGAGGCTGCAAAGTGCCCGAACAGTCCTTACACATATCCGGACGAAGGGGGAAAGGAACCGCGGTCTCGTGAGGGGAGGCGTTCCACTAGCGGAGCGCGACCGGTAAGGAGGTCGACCGCGTTTCGTTTGTGTGGAGGAGGGGGGGAGGCGTAAGCAAGCGAAAAGGGACGAGGCGACCCCCCCTTTTTCTCTTGCCTCCGGCTATTTTATATATAGGGGTAAGGAAGGCGTACGCATGCAGGGGGGGGGGGGCGGTCCAGGGTCCAGGGCAGCCCCCCCCCCCCCCCCCCCCATCATTTCGGCTTCTTCAATTAAAATCAAGCATTTTTTCGTGGAAGTGGTTTCGGAGGGTTTCCCATATCTCCAAGCATCCAGTTTTTCGAGCCAGTCTGGTTGCCCCCCTTACTCGCGTTGGTCTCCAAGCATCAAGTTGCCCGCGTGTCTCTCGCCGAATAGGCGAAAATGATCCGATGCCAGAGAGGCCGACGCCGCGAGGCATCGAGCTCCGGTCGCGAAATGCTGTCGTTCCACGAGGATGCCGTCGTCGACGTAGTACTCAACGAAAAATTCATCGTTCACTCCCCCGCCTCTGCCTGGTGGTGTCACTATCCTAGGGTGCAACGGGACGGGGCGCGCGGAATCTACCGGTGGCTCGACGACCACGTGTGCGGTCGCTGCCCGTCCCTGGCGCGTCACAACGGCAGATGCTAACGACGTATGTGTGTGCGAGTGTTCGAGGGCGGATGCAAAAAGACACCAATACCCTGGGCTGTTGCGCCATCCGAACTGCAGGCGTCGGTCCACGATGACCAGGTCCCGAAACAGGTACCCAAACACCGGGGATCGCGCCGCATCGACCGCCACCTGCCGAAAAAAAGCATCTTTACATCCATTTTACTCAACACTATGCGCGCCGTGTTGCCGAACCATCGTCGCAAATACAAAACTCGCCAAATAACGTTGCGCAACACATGTCCTAGGTTACACTGGGGGGCCGATTCGAAGTCGGTGTCCGCATTAACGCTGTGTTTAGAGATTCCGTGTAAGAATGTCAAGTCGTGAATCACGCGGAGTTTTGACGTGACGACCACCCCCAATGGCGACAATCTCAACCCCGGGATCTGCTCCGCCGAGTCGCGTGGGAAAACCCACGCGCGTCCATATACAACGCCCTCGTGGATCTTAGTTAACAACCGCTGTTCGTGGGCTCCGACACTACTATGATTGTTGTACCGTAGCGCCGCCCTTACGTCCTTTCCTTCTTCGACGCGAACCGGTACCCCGTGAACGGCAAACTGCGCTATCTGGTCTACCTGTGGAAATCCTTTTTCCGTACCAAACCACGTTCGAATGCTTTCGGCGGTTATCCGCGACAGGGGCAAGCGTTGTTCAATTTGTGTCATACATTCAAACCGTCCCCCTTTGCTTCGCAGAAACCTAATTCCCGCCTGGGCCATGACACCGAGAACACTTTCGATGTTCCCGCTACCCGCCCGTGTCGCGGAAAGTTTCTGCCACACGTCTAGGCACGCGTCCCCACCTGATACATAGCCCGATGCCGACCCCGGCCTAACCAGTTGTGGATCTCGAGCTGAGCCCACTACGTGTTGGTGTCCCGGAGTTGGCCCCGCCGGCGGGCGAAGCCCGCGTCCCTATTCGTCGGTATCTTTTTCCGGTTTCTTCACCCCTTTTTCTTGGGCCTGCGTAGATCCGTCGGCCCGTAGCTTCGCGCTCAGGCTGGATCCTCCTTTCCGCCCCGTCTTGGCGCGGTCTGCCTTGGCTTTGCGCCCGGAACTGCTTCCAGCGCCGCTACCCTCGCGCCATTTCTTGCTTGCGTCGTGGGCAAACGTGCACGCTGTGCCGTAGTCGCACCCCCGCGGGGACGCCCACCCAAAACACGGCAACTCGGCCCGCGTCTTTGCCCGCTTGGCCGATGGTGCGGGAGATCGGCCTTGAGCCCCGGCGCGCTGAGCCTCTACATTCTTGAGCCCTCCCGCGTTGATGTAGCGAAGAAGCGCCTCCCAACTCGGGACCGGTACCGAGGGAAACTGATCGATACTTGGTGGTGAAGTCCACCTTCCCCCGGCCGAAACGGATGCGTCTAACAGAGCAGATGTCCATACCAATATGTCTTCGTTGATAAGTTTCTCGATACGCTTCCTGTTCGACGGAATCCGCATCGCCTTGGTGAATTGTTGCTTATGTTTCTTGACAGCGTCAACGCCTATCTTGAAGCCTTCGCGTAGGACCTCCACGCGCGCCATGCTCTCTACCGATTCGGCCCCCTTTCCGACCACTTTGGTAACCACGTCGACGAGGATTTCCATCTGCTCTAACACGTTCAAGTCTGTCGACGGATCTACGGGGTCCCCGTGTGGCATATAGTCCGATACCAAACCACCGGCCTTACACCCGAAATAATCCGAATTCTCCGAGCGCTCGGGTTCTTCCAGGCCACTATGTTTTCCTTAAACTTGACCTTGGCTTCCTGCCCCCGCAAGATAGACTCGCCTGTCCCTGCGTCCTCGCCATTGCCATCCTGCTCGTGTTGCCCGGCCTGTACCTCGGCAATGACATCTCTCATTTCCATCATCATGTCGCTCAATTGGGATACCGTGTCTTTCAATTGAGCGATGTCGGCGGTCTGCGCTTCCGCTGCCGCGCGTGCCACCCGACGACGTTCCGATGCCTTCGAACGCTCGTGCCGGTCCAGCATGCCCGGTGCTGGTTCGGTACCAGGTGAATTGATGTTTCCGGAGTCGACGTCCAAAACGTCAGCACCTGCTGAACCGCTTCCCACTGAATCGACGCCTGCAACGTTGGTCCCCCCTGAACCAAAACCGGACATTGTATCGCTCGCCGGTCCTTATGGCTAGCTCGTCTGCGACCTTAGTTCGCGAAAACAAGATTCGGTGACGAGAGGATTCGTTAATTGAGCCGTTCCGATACTGCTGTATGTGTGGGTTGCTTGACCGACTCTCACATTGGTATCGCCCGGCCTAATATAATATTTACCTCATGGCTTTACATCTCGCCATCTCGCCGCAGCTTCCTTAACAGCAAACTCGCCAATCGGTAAGACACGCTTCGCCTTTCCAGAGTCCAACTCTTTGATAATTCGACGATATCCTGGTATGTATCTCGGCTCTGATATCCCCCCCCCCCCCCCGGGGATGACGTGGATCGAGCCGAATCTATCTTTGATAAACTTTGCACTGTTTGTTACTTCGCACAAGCGTCCCAGAAATACCTCATGGTTTGCTCTCTTGAACCCCTTTGTTTTGTTATTATCACCCGACTTGAGACCAGTCATGCCTCGTGGAATGACCTCTCATCGTACTTTCCATAATAATATTCCGAGTGATTCACATTCCGTTTGTGAATCTGGGTGAATCTGTGCATTAGGCATCGCCTGCCCTTAGCCTAACTCTCTGGGATTCCGACGCTTGTTGTTATCATCCGGCTTGAGACCAGTCATGCCTCGTGGAATTACCTCTCACCGAACTTTCCATAATAACATTGTTATCGCCCGACATGAGACCAGTCATACTCGTGGAATGACCTCTCACCGAACTTTCCATAATAACATTCCGAATTATTCACATTCAGTTTGTGAATCTGGGTGAATTATTATACATCACCTCCCCTTAGCCTAACTCTCTAAGATTCCGACACTCGTTGTTATCATCCGGCTTGAGACCAGTCATGCCTCGTGGAATTACCTCTCACCGAACTTTCCATAATAACATTCCGATTGAACTTTCCATAATAACATTCCGAATGATTGAACTTTCCATAATAACATTCCGAATGATTCACATTCAGAATCTGGCTCCCTTAGCCTAACTCTCTGGGATTCCGACAATCGTTGTTATCATCCGGCTTGAGACCAGTCATGCCTCGTGGAATTACCTCTCACCGAACTTTCCATAATAACATTCCGAATGATTCCCTTTCCGATTGTAATCTGAGTGAATTATTAAGCATCGCCTTCCCGAGCCTAAGTCGCTGGGATTCTGTATATTTGTCGATACCGCCCGGTTTGAGACCAGTCATGCCTCGTGGAATTACCTCGCACCGAACTTGCCGCGATAACATTTTCGTGGAAAAACCTCTCGCCGAACTTTCCATAATAACATTCCGAATGATTCACATTCCGTTCGTGAATCTGGGTGACTCGATGCATTTTTGCATCACGGTCCCTTGACCTAGCTCTCCGGGATTCTGACGATATATTAGTAATTATCCCGTTTCCGGCGTGCCGCAGATCACTTGACCTGGCTGTTTTCAGGATAATATGTACCTCACGCGAGTAATCCATTATTCATGATCAACGTACCCAGAAATATCAGTATGACCTCACGTACTCGACCCTCCTGCGAAATACACCGTACGCACGCATTCTATCTTGGTGCGCTGTCTTGTGTGGTTATTGGTCAGGGCGAAACATGACCGCTGTCTCGTACGGGCAGTGCGTATTTTTCGTCGATTAACACACTTATTAGTGACGATTGAGTGGTCCGTTCGTTGGACATCGTATTACGCTCTGGTACTACTCTTGTACCTGGTACTTATTATCGTGGCCTGGTCTTGTGTGCAGATTATCTCTGCGCCCATGCACTGCGATACGTGATGTACGACATACGCCCGACCCCTTTATCACTTGCCCGAACAAGTGTTCGATAACATGTTTCGAGTCTGCGCGTCCGACCAAAGACGTCACGCACGCAACTCCTGTTGAATACGTGATGTGCTAACAGCGGTGTATACTTGACTTGATTAGTTGCTTGGATCTTCACACCATAAAACAATCATCGGTTCTGTACGAGATGTTGGGAGACCATGCCTATCTTCTCGGTATATTCCTGGCTGCTGAATAGGTACTCGTACCACAAAGCTCGAACGCCCATACTAACGCCACATATATATATATATATAATACGATTTCTTGCCCCCGTACAAGGAGTCTGCGTCCGACCAAATTCAGCATTCACCCAACTCCTGTTGACAGACTTGATGTTTTAATAACACCAACCAGCGATATCGCTATAGCTGACGTGGTCTGTCTAATCGATAGATATTCAGGCCACAAAAAAGGCCGTCTGTAGACCCTGTCTACTTTGAGTGCAAAACGACCGGTCGTCCACCCGGTTCGATCCTGACCGGACGTGTTAGACCCCCCCCCCCCCCCGGGTACGAACTACACCTCGACATGCATGTCCTGCTTCCAAACCATGAACGCAAGATGACTACATCTCGTGGAATGCAGAGTATTTGAGCCGCCATGACAATAAGTAATGCAGTTGTATTTACCGGGTTCGGACCACACATGTACAAGAATTGCGGAGTTTTCGTGCCCACGTTGATCTTGAGGGCATCCGGCGGTCGTTGTAAGTGCACGTAATCGCATTTATTGGTTCGCGCATACAGCCAGTATCTTCCCGGTACCGTACAATACCAACCTGAGTTATTAATAGTTCACCAACCGATGGGCCAAATTGAAAGTTGCTCCCACAATCAAGTCGACAATCTGGGTTAGTTGCATCGCGTGACTCGGTTTCCGTTGTATCGTACACCGTGCGCCTTCCCACGTGGTGAGCTTCTGTTACCTACAGGATGGCGGTTAAGTGCTAGAAGAATTGTTATGCGTGATCCACGACGATTGACACCATGTAAGGACACTCTCACCGATTGATGTCCCGACCTTTTCCGAGGCCCCCCCGGTGACGAACAGAAATCGCAGCGGGGACGGACGACCCAGGAACTGAAAAACAGAAACTACGGAAATTCTGGTAGATTGACCTTCAATTTTTCAGGAAGGCTTTGCTCTTTATCACGTAGTTCACTGGTCAGCTGAGGTCGCGCGCTTCCCGTTTGAGATTGCTGTGCTTGTCGAACTGTGTGGGAATGATCTCGTGTGCGAGCCCTCTTCTTGTTCACCAGGTATCTAAATATTGGACTCATGTCAATTACATCGTATTTTTCCGACATCCGCTTAAACTTCTCACGCTTAGTTTCGTTTCGGCTAGTCCCTGACCTCCTCAGGGATACACATAAAGTATGCGTTGGTTTTTCGCTCATCAATCATAGAATATTTCAACCTCTAAATTCGCAATTCGCCCGTTCACAACAAAACACGGATTGTTTCTCGATCTGTTCCAGAGTCTCCTCACAAGCCTTCCCTTTTTCTTTATTGACTCTCCGCTTTGTAGCCCGGTTCACGCCTTGGTGGGGTGCCTTGTTTTGAGTTTTTCTGTACGTGTGCGTGATTCAACACTTTTTTGGTCCACCTTTGACCACCGCGCACAACGCACACAGCACCAATTCTAGTCACGGCGGGCTCTGTGCACGCACACACACAAACGAAACCTTCTCGTGCTGGTGCGGTGGTAGGTCGTCCACAGTTGGTCGAGCTAGGTGCGGCAACGTGTGTAGGCACATGTTTGTGCTGCGCCATGTTGAAAAAAAACAGAACCAGTCAAACACCAATAATTGCTTTCTACCTAACGAAACCCAGCTCTTTTTTTTACATCATCACTTTTACATTCCAGCCTAACTTGTAGGAGGTTTTACCCTCAGCGATCTTCTGGACAAGCCGTGGTCATAGGTGTCGTCCCTCTCCCCCCCGGTACGTGCCTTTATTTTTTGTCGCGCATAGGGTTCAGCATTCCCACTGCTCGTCGATTTTAATCGAATGTAGCAAACTCACTCTCTCGCGCTTTCCGCTATTCAATTTTTTATGCAATAAAAAGTCGGGACACCTACGAGTACGAGCATGCACTCGATGAGACTTGAACCCACGAAATTAATCTTGATAGGCACGCGGACCACCTACAAAGCCACCGGGGACGCCGGCATATGGTCCCCTGCGCTACCAGTACTCGTAGGCAGACTGTGCCTGTCCACAGCAACGAGCGTTCGGGTCATGTCCCCGATACATGCTGCAGGTGGTATTATTAGACCCACCCTCCTACTGATGAGGGAACGGAGAAGCAGGAGAAGATCTGCTATAGTTATCGTACAGCAGTACTAGCGGTGGCACTGCTAGAAGCTCTGTTGGACACACGTCAGCTTGTAGATTTTTCGTCCTCAAATTACGAGTTTGGAACCAGGAATCACACGTACGAAGGGTTCAGACACAAACCGAGCGTACTGCGACGCTGAGGTATGTTGTTGTTAGTGGTTTTCTTCGCATTAAACCGTTCTTTCTACCCGTCGACATCCAGCACAACCAGTGTCCGTGCCGATTCTTCAATCCTAGAGAGATACAAGTTCTGTTGTCACAAAGCTACGCCACAGAGATACTACGTTGGCACGTATGCAATTCAATGCCATGTCATCATACTGTGTACGACAGGCACGACATACACATTCCACGACCTAGAGAAACGAAACGAAACACAGAAAAATAAACAAAAAAAAATACATATTTTATATATATATAAACAAAACCATCGTGCCCCCTCCGCAGGGGATCTGGCAGACACTTGAAAAGAACGAGCTGGAAAAGAAAAGGAAAAAAAGAAGAAAACACCACTATCAATAGTCGTCGTCAACAGAGTAAGAATAAGAACCAAGGGAAAATAATAGGCAAACCAAACAAAGCACAAAGCATCCTCCAGGTAGCGGCAGCAGTTTATGGTACGAGTAGCACAGCCAGGGTCTCCCAGAGGAGCCCGGCGTCCCCGGTGGCTTGGTAGGTGGTCCGCGTGCCTGTCAAGATCAATTTCGTGGGTTCAAGTCCCACCGAGTGCAGGCTCATAGGGACTTTTTCTTGAATAAAAAAATTGATAAGCGGAAAGCGCGAAAGCGTGAGTTGGCTACATTCGATGAAGATCGACGAGCAGTGGGAATGCTGAACCCTATGCGCGACAAAAAATAAAGGCACGTACCGGGGGGGGGGAGAAGAGACGACACCTGTGACCACGGCTTGTCCAGAAGATCGTCGAGGGTAAAACCTCCTACGCGTGGGTTGGAAGTAAAAGTGATGGATAAAAAAAAAAAAAAAAAAAAAAAAAAAAAAGTGTGCGTACTGCTGTGCTGTCTGTGTTTTCATATATCAAGAGCCAGGAGAGGCCAAGAACATTTCCGGTATTGAGATTCACCAACGACGGCGTATAGGTATTAATAGTAGGTAGTAGATGTTCGTTCGTGTTGGTTCAGCACAAAACAGAATAATCCGTATTCGCCCAGCACGATGCATCGCAGATATGACTACTGCAGGTATTACTGAAGTTGCGCCTCATTACCACCAATTACTAGAGAGAAAAAAAAAAAAAAAAAATGGAGTCCCGATGTGTTGCGCCGTACCTCACTTTGACGAAAAAACTCTCCCACCATCGACGAGCCGGATCTGCCCGCTGCCATGATCAGGATGCCAATCGGACGCGCATCTTTGTCCCCGGGAGAAACATCCGTGAGGTTAACTCTTCGAGTCACGCTTATCTCTCCGGCTGCTGCTGAGGCTGCTATGCCGACACACAAGGCGACCTGTCGGGTCTTCATCGTATTCGCCAAAGTTTACTCCTATATAAACTCCGTTTCTAGGATGGATCGGCCGTGGGAATCCAGCAGGGAGAGAAGGAACTCCAAGAAGAGTCTGGTGACCGGCGGGCGTCTACCTAGCCAGCCCAAAGCTCATGGAAAGCAATGGCGCGTTCTTTCCTTGGCGCCTTCCGAGATCGAGTGTTCGTCTCTGTGCCACGTGGAGTTTCCGTCTGTCCACATTGACGTAGTCACTGGGCTCTCAACCAATTAGAACCAATAAACATTTACGATCTTCAAATCCCCACCTTTTGTTCACTATTTTCAAGTCTAATTCCATCGATTTTTAACCATCCCCTCCCGAGAATTTCCCACTTTATCCAAGTAAACCAGAGTTTGGATCAATAGCCTAATCAACTGTCCAAGTAATTTTGTAGCCAAGTAGTTAAGAAACAGCACGTCGCAGGGATTTCACCGACCAATACTTTCTACAAGTATTGTTCTGACTCTTTCAATCTGCATCGAGGTCAGTATAGTCAAAGGAGGTCAGCATCTGTCTTTGATTTTTTTTAATTAATTTTTACACCATTTTTTTCAGCTTTTCCCAAAGGGTCGTTCCTAACGAACCGAAAAAAAATCACGATTCTTGACTTTTTGGCATGCCAAAAGATCATGATCCGTAACTTTTCAGTTCTAAACGACAGAAGCTGCAAAACGTCGCGTTTCGTGATATTTCAAATAGTAAAATTTCTGCTATTTCAAACCCAATGTTTTTTGGGGGTGGAGCTAACTCTCGAGAGTGGGGCACGGCCACGCCGGGCCGGGCCGTCCGCACCTGGCCCGGCCCGTGATATGTTCGAATCACGGGCCGAAGCCTGACCCAGCCTGCGAGATTCCAACTTACCCGACCGTCGGCCAAGCTCGGTTCGCGAGATTGCATCTCGCAGGCCGTCTGCCCGGCCTGGCCTGTGACGTCCTCAGGTCATTTTCGCGTTTGTCTTCCAGCAGTGGCTCCTCCTCCTGGAAATTTCGAGGCCACAACCTCCACGTTGGCCCGCGCCCAGCGGTGTGTTTGGGTTGCCGCCCGTTGTCCACAAGCAACGTACCAAGCAGAGTTTGCCATGCCTCTAGACCGACCTTCGGATTAGAGTTGCACCCCGTCTGACTGAGAACCGGGTACCTGGTGGCGGGTACCCGGAACCGTCGGAACCGGAATCGTCCCGGTCCAACTCACGGAACCGCGGGTATTCGCACCCCGGGTACCCGGGTACCCAGGTACCCGGGTACCCGGTTACCTGTCCTTTTGTGATATACGGAGCCCACAAGACTGGGGTATGGGTTGATTTATACATACACCGCTGTCCCCGTAAACTCTCGTCTCTCGCCCCTGCAGACTGCAGACAGAGAATAGAGGATACTCCGACACACACACGATACCCCTACCAGCGCAAGCAGTCCTAATTTACAATGAGCCAAGGTATGGACCAACCCCAAGCCTCTATTCGTCCAGTAGACTCGACAGAGCGCACTCACAGACGTAGGCAGGATCCACACGAAATCGCCAGCTGCTTTCTTGTCGCGGAGGGCTTTGTCGCTCTAGTTAAGTAAGTTGATTTAAGCTACGCTCGCGAGGTACGGCGGCGCACGTTTGCCTCTCTGGGGAGCGGAGCACCCCTAGCTGCACGATCAAGCCGACTGCCAGCGCGCGCACCGCTGGTTTTGACGATTCGATCACATGGACGTGCGTTGCAACCTCGTGAAATATCATACCAGGCGATAATAATAGGACCCACCGCATTGTTGAACTTGGCGCCAGGCTACGAGCCCGTGTTGGAGACACTATTGAGCGTGGTGCGCCGGCAAAAGAACTGAAAGACACCAGACCCTCAACGAGTTCTATGATTGGGAAGTCCCAGTATCTTGAATATTTCCCACGACCACTATGAACACAAACAAGCTAGAAATACTCTCGGAAGAGACGGTGACGGTGAAGGGTGGGTGGAGAAAGGAAGAGTGAAAGGGTAAAGTACTAGTAGTGCTGATATTTGGAGTTCGTAGATACATGACGAGGATTGAGTTCAAGAGGAAGTGCGACGAAGTGGGACTGTACTCCTTTGCAATAGCAAACGTAGAACGGGAGGAAGAACACTTTCGAGTCACTCTGAAGCCGAAAGCGAGCATGGAGTGGCAGAGGAGAGATGCAGAAAAAGTGTCGGCATGGGTTAGAAGACTAGGATTGAGAGTATGTATAGCTAACGAAATAACGAAACTAAGACGCAGTCCTAGGGTGAACGAAGGTAGGGGGAGGCAGGAAACAGCAAGTGGCTCAAAAGGAATGGGGGAGGAACATAGGGGCGCGGAACAAGCAGACAAGAACAGGAACGGAAACGGAAAGAATGCTCAAAGAAGAGAAACAGAAATACTCGTAGCGACAACGGTGAAGAAACAGCGGGTATGACTAGAGCGGATAGTGAAACGAAAAAGAGGCTGAGATGAGGATCATGGAACGTATGCGGTTTCGCCACGCAAGAGCGCAAAATAATCGAAACTGCCGAACAAGTGAGTAAGCGCGACCTAGACATAGTGAGAATTCAAGAGTCGCGGGAGAAAGAGGGGGGGGGGGAGATAGGATGCAAAGTTGGAGAATACGCATGGATAGGGATAAAGAAGAAGGGACAAAGAATAGGGGGGCGGGGGGCGGGGGGTTCCGAGTCAAAGAATTCCTGTGTGACATAATAGAGGTGACCAAAGACAATACATTCGACGAAAGCATATGGATTAAGATACCAGGGCAGCGGGGAGAAAAAACTATTACTTCTCAGGAAACATCTAAATGCTTCCAGAGTCGACGAATACGATAAACGATATACAGAGGAAGTTCGGAGAAGTAGCAGTAGATGTACAAAAGTATAAGAGGCAAGGAGAAGTAGTACTAGTGGGAGATTTTAATTTAAGAATTGGGAAGGCACGCAAACTGATTGAGGACATTGCACAATATGGAAGGAAGTAACAAAGGATAAGAATGGGGAAGAGATGTTGGAAGTTCCTCAATCAAGCACAACGAGATGAAGACGTTGAACGACTGAGCAAAAAAGGCGGAACCGGAATGGACTAGACAGTGCATACAAAAGGGAGAAATGTCTATCCTTGACTTTATATCGTAGAAAATGGAAGTGGCAAGGAAACGGAACTATATGTATGCGCAGCGGGCGTAGGAACTACAGATCACTGTATAACATGGACAAACAGTCAATAGACGAGAGTTATCGAATATAGACGAGGTAGGAAATTGCGCCGATGGAGACTAGATAAACTAGAAGTAAATAGAAACGGGAAGAGTTCCAAGAAGAGCTGGCCAAAAATGCCGAGCATTTTTCCGAGCTGCTGGCAATAATTGGTACAACAAGGAACGATATAGAGAGGGATGCTGCAAGAGCTAGGATAATTGAAGGATGGGAGGAGTTGGTCAAGACTCCACCAAGTACAGTAATAGGGACGAAGTTGATAGTATGCAACATAGCAGTAAAATTGTGGGGTGGGGAAGTGAAAGAGGCTCCAAGAGAAAAGAGAAAGGCACACGCAAGGTGTACATCGAGTAAAAATACGACAGGGTAGGACGAATATGCTATAGCTACAAAGAAAGTAAAAGAGATGGCAGCTACAACAGCAGTTGGTAGATTACTTTATACTTTTCTACTTTATTTGTATTTAGCGATCCTCATCGTATGTTTCGGTACTCGTAAAAATAATAATCTGGGAGTTGCAAATACGTCAATCTGTCGCATGTGTAACAACACACAACAAATATGTGCTTTTGATCAGGTTTGGGAGGATACCGTAGGACGCCGGCGGCAAGCTCTTGCCCCCTAGAGGATGCATCCACCTCACTCAGTTCTCTTTCGCCAAAAACAACTATTTCGCGGTGCAGAGATCTCTTGTCAATCTGTCGTTTACTTGTGGTAATAAACAACCGACGTGTTTTGCTCTGGCCAAGAGAGCGTCGTCAGCTCTCTGACTGATTGTTGGAGATCTCTTCCCGTTCATGTTTCGTTTTGCATTGGCCAACAGTCTTGTATTTAGCCCTGCAACCCCAATTACACCTCAATTATATCGATCATTATTGCTGTGGTACTGGTGTGGGTACTCGTTCCGTCTTCGTGTGCTGCTGCTGGATATATGTCCCCGCCGAGTACTATAACAAGTGGTACCGATAGTCAACAAGTAGACGCTCTGCCTGAGCCAAACACAGCACTCTGGGGTTCCGTCTGTGCTGGTCCCGACTGGCCTCTCCCGTCACTCTCAACAACTCCACTTGCGACTTCACAAAAAAAGAGACAAGCAAACTGAGAACAGCGCTCGGATGCGTTTCATCATGGGCAATAGCAATAGCTAGAAAAATAATAAAAGAGATTGCAGAGGAGAAGAAGAAAGGGATATGGAAAGACGTAGTAAATAAAGCGAATGAAGACATTGAGGGCGAGATAAGGCAGATGTGGGTAGGGATAAAAGGGATACCTGGCAAACAAGCAGGAGAGTCAGACACAGAAACAGCTACTCTAAGAGCACATAACGGTAAAATGGTTAGTAGTTCAAGGGGGAAATAGGAAGCACTAGTAGAGCACTACCGTAAGCTAGGAACACCCACAGCCAACGAAACGTTCGACGCAGAATTCGAGAAGGAAATGAACGCGTGGGCAGAGGCGAACGCAGATACATCAAAAAGGGAAGACAGTGGTTCGGGAGGGTTTCAGAGAGAGTTCACAAGGGAAGAAGTAAAAAAATGTGTAGCTGAACTAAAATAATAGAAAGGCAGTAGGGGCAGACAAAATAGTGAATTAATTTATGAGGTACCAGGGGAAAGGAATGCCTACCATGATGGTTATGTTGTATATCTGGATATGGAAACACGAGTACGCACCTAGGAGGTGGAGAGAAGAAGTAGTAGTAAACTTATTCAAGAAAGGAGATAAGGCTGACCCGGGGGAACTATAGAGGGATAACGCTACTAAGCACAGTAGGCCAAAAAAATTGTAAGATTTTGAACGATAGAATGGGAACGATAATGCAAACGGAAGACACAATCAGGGAAGGGCAAGCAGGGTTTAGGCCAAATTTGTAGCTGCGTAGACCATGGGTACACATTAGGTAAGATAATTCAAGGTAGGAAAGACGCGGGACTAATTACGTACCGTTTCTTTCTAGATGTGCAGAAAGCCTACGACACAGTATGGAGGTATTTACTGTGTGGAAAAAACTGTGGGACATAGGAATCGGTGGAAAGATGTGGAGAATGATGAAAAATATGAAGGAATGTGCGAGAAGTGTTGTGATGCTGGACGGGGAAATATCGAAGTATGTTGATATTTTGCAAGGAGTTGCACAGGAATGTACGTTGTCGCCTAACCTATTCAAGAATATATGTATATATATTATCGACCTGATAGTAGTACCTTGGCGTAGAGATCGCACAAGACTGCTCTTGGGATAGACATATCGCAAAAGTAATAGGAGAAGGAAAAGCACGCGTAGGCAAGACGGATACGATCCGAACAGACTCGCACCTTGACACTAGGATTAAGAGACGTATCCTGATGACTGTGATAGTACCAAAGCTACAATATGCAGGGGAAGTATGGGAAGGGAATGCGAAACTCGTCAAACAGTTGGAATCAGTGCAAATAACAGCAGCTAAAATTATCCTAAGATGCTCAAGTAGACTAGTAATACAGTATTAAGAGCAGAACTGGGAATGCCCGCACTCAAGACAAATAGAGACATGAGAAAGTTGAACTAGCAATATAAAGTAAGGAACATGCCGAAGAAGAGGTTGCCAGCCATGGTTGGTAGCGCTGTATGGGAGAAACTAACAAAAGGGCGAGCTGGAATAAGGTAGGATGGCATAGTTGAGAAAGTATGGAAGGATATAGGCGGAAACTAATAACAGATGATGTCCACTGAGAAGTCTGGGAGATACAAGACAGAAGTAGAAGAGAAGAAAGAAAGAAATGAATGGTTAGCACTAAGAAACAAGGTGGAATCGGAAAAAAAAAAAAAAAAAAACACTTAGAGGCATACGGGGGACTGAGGGAAGGAATAGGAATGAAAACATGTTTGTATGTCCCAATTGACTTCGCTAAAACGCTGAAACTGCGCTTACGTGTAAGTGACCATGACCTGCCAGAAAGAAGAAAGAGGTACGCCAGTAGCCGGGAGGAGGAGGAAGTAGATGTACAGGTGTGCCCGTGTGGCAAAGCAATTGAGAGCATAACCCACATAGTTGGAAAATGTAAAATATACAAGGAGGAACGGGTTGTGTTAGAGGAGCAGATGAGGGAAATAGACGAGTATGACATGTAGGAGTTTGATACACTGAATAGCAGCGAGAAAACGATCGCTATCCTAGAAGACATATGGTGGCCACAGGCGGCCAGACAGGAAGGAGATACGACTAGCAAAAAAATTCTATGTAATATACGGAAACAACGTATTGAGCGTCCAATGTTGAAGGTGTCTCCATTGGGAGTACAAACGGTGCTCCATCTCGGAAGGGATGCGTGGTCAATTGTTAAATGACTAAGGCAAGCAACAAATGAGTACGCCCCGCCCCCGCGCGTGCGTAAATGTACGGTATGCAACAATATATTTGTATGCTTGGGTTTTTTTTTTTTTTTTGGTGAGTTGAAAAACGTTTTTTTTTTAAAAATTTATTCTGTGTCGTCACTGGGTCATGTTTGAATACCCCCCCCCCCCCCCCAAGCCCCGCCTGCCGCGAAGCAATAATATTCTGGATAATGTATACTTGTTTTTGCCTGTTGGGGCATATATTTTTCCGTTAGGAGCTGGGTGATTTATAGTTGGCCGGTTTAGTTGGAAGTAACTGGATTCGTTTACCCCTCATACATTATATATGGGTTGGGTTGGCATCGGTTGGCAACGACGTGCCGCTCACTACGTGAGCTAGACATCCAGGGCACCGTTTTTTTTTTTGTTTTTTTTTTCGGCGGTCGCCCACAGCTGGTCGTATAGTTAGATCATTTGTGCGAAGTAAAGAACCTTACTCTGCACAAGGGAATTGATCGTATCACGTAGTGTTCAAGGTACGGCACCCAAGAGGCAGTTACATTGTACTCCCATTGCTGTCTCTGGAAGTGGCCACACCGGAAATTAAGCTAACTCATTGAAGCTGTCGTCCATATGCAAGTCCGCCTCACAAACGGTTCTTAGTAGGATGCAGCTCACCTTTCATGCGACTCGCCGGACACCTCACGGCGCTTCGCGCTTGGTGCAAGCAATGTCTGCCTGGTCGGTGAAAACCCGACATGCTCCGTCCCGGCATTGTAGGGATGCGAGGGTCTATGGTCATACCACTACGGCCATGCATGAGATCGAGTAAATGTCTCCTATCGAGTACACCCCCCACCCCCAAGCTACGCCGGAAATTAAGCTAACTCATTGATGCTGTCATCCTTATGCAAGTCCGCCTCACAAGCGGTTTTTAGTAGCATGCAGCTCACCCTTCATGCGACTCGCCGGACACCTCACGGCGCTTCGCGCTTGGTGCAAGCAATGTCTGCCTGGTCGGTGAAAACCCGACATGCTCCGTCCCGGCATTGTAGAGATGCGAGTGATCGTACGACTACGGCCATGCATGAGATCGAGTACATCTCTCCTATCGAGTACACCCCCCCCCCCCCCGAGGGTACCGTTTTTTTTTTGTTTTTTTTGGCGGTCGCCCACAGCTGGTCGTATAGTTAGATCATTTGTGCGAAGTAAAGAACCAATACTCTGCACAATCGAATTGATCGTGTCACGTAGTGTTCAACGGCACCCAAGAGGCAGTTACATTGTACTCCCATTGCTGTCTCTGGAAGTGGCCAAACCGGAAAATAAACTAACTCATTGAAGCTGTCATCCATATGCAAGTCCGCCTCACAAGCGGTTCTTAGTAGGATGCAGCTCACCCTTCATGCGACTCGCCGGACACCTCACGGCGCTTCGCGCTTGGTGCAAGCAATGTCTGCCTGGTCGGTGAAAACCCGACATGCTCCGTCCCGGCATTGTAGGGATGCGAGGGTCTACGGTCATACGACTACGGCCATGCATGAGATCGAGTACATCCCTCCTATCGAGTACACCCCCCCCCCCCCTCCCCCCCCGGTCATGCAGTGTTTGGTTCATACTGCTATTCATGCTACTACGTAATGTATGGTCACGTACGTAGGGAGTATCAATAATATAATTGTTCGGATACTGGGTTGAACGAGGCTGAAAGCCCGATAATTACCTGGCTTCAATTATTGGGATCGTATTTGTCGTACTTGGGAGGCTTATCGTAGATGGAAAACCAGGGGTTTTCCCAGCGAGGCACGAGCTCGGCTCTCAGTCTCCGGGTGCACGAAAGGAATAAAGCCGCTCTTCCTCTATCTCAAAGCAAAAAAACACACGTGAGTACCAACGAGTACCGACTTAATGGGCAAACCTGTTCAGCGATGCAAAGCAAAATGTTTCGACCCTGGATCGTAACAAGCGGCGTCTTCGGCTTAGGAATTTATCGCCTTTTCGTTGGCTCGCCTTTGGTCACTTTTTCGCTTCACCTTGCTTTCCTAGAGTACGTTTGCTCCGCATATTGCTCGATGGAGACCCATGAGGTAGGAGGGTCTGCTATGCCTCACGGCGGCCGAGCCACCGAGGCCCAGGGTCCCTCAGTGCCCCGTCGCCCAAAGTTCGTCGATGGAGATCGAGCGCCTTGTACCAACACGAGGAGCAAGAGTCTAAGCAGGAGCCCCATGGTGATGACGTGTATCGAGCCCCTTGTACAACAGATATCGAAGAGGAACAAGGGCCGCGGCCGGAGCCCCCAGACAAAGCCCGAGCAGCCTCCAGCAGGCGGACCTCGTTCAAGACCCCTTCAGTGCCTTCTCGCTCGGCTGAGCGAGTTTTGCCATCCAAGACAACTGGACGCCCCCGCTCCTGTGAGGGCGTGACGCGCGCTACCTGCTAGGCCTTGGGTCCTGCAGCTTTATCTCTCCACTCGTGCCCTCTGCCGTCCTATCCACCTGAAAGCCCTCCCTCCGCTGAGAGTGTACCCAGCCAGCCCGTGGATCCAGCTGTTTCTGCTCTCGACCAGAGCACGTCGCACAAACCTGGACGCAGCGCTCTCCACGCCAGCCAGTTTCGTTCTTCGCCATCGGGTCGACTTGCTTCTGGGCCAGATGAGGAAGTGTTTGAGACTGATTTTCTACCTCGTGTTGCACTTCTGTCCGACTCCGCTCGTACTCGTAGGATGGCCACGAGCGATGCTGCCACTCGTGAAGTTTTTCCAGTGCCTCGGTCACACGATGGCACACTGGATTTCAGCATTGAGCCTGCTTCCCTCGCTGCTGTAGCTAGAAACAGATATTTTGACTGAAATTGCAGTGCTGATGCGAGTTTTGATCCTGCTACTAGAGTGAACGATATTGCCACTCGTAACATTTTTCCCCGCGCTTCGCCCACAAGATGGCACACTGGATTTCAGTGTTGCCTGTCTTCTTTGCTGCCGTAGTTACCCGTTAAAGTTCTGCTGGGAATTCCCGTGCTGCTGCGAATTTATTACTACTGTTAGAGGGGACGATAGTTTCAATAGGCCCTTCAGTACCGGAGACGTATAAAAACCAACCATACATAAAGTTAGTACACGTACGAACCGTGGAGACCAGCCAGACGACCGCTCTTCCATCGCGACACCTTCTGTGGTCGATGCTTGCTCTCCTAGCGCTCGTAGAGCTCGCCGAATCGCGCGTCACGCCTTGGTCATTGCTGCACAAGTTGCTGAAGCACAAGCCGCGACTATTGCCACCGCTTCGTCTGCGCCCCACGACCCTGAGCACTGCCATATCCCTCCCCCCCGTACCCCGGCGTCTTCCCCTGCTCATACACCTTTCGCCCACCCTCGCCCCAGTATGCCGCGGACGGCAAATGCACGGGACGAATCATCCAGCCCCGCCAAGTCTACCAGCGAGCTGAAGACCTATATAGCTCCTCTCCCTCGTCGGGAGTGAGGACACTCGAGCTCCCGGCCCCCACGACTCTGGAGGACGCCGTGGACGTCGAGCACCCCGACTCGGAAGACGAGCGGGTGGCGGCCGCGGAACCTGACAGTGCCCAAGCCTCGCCTCCCCGGCTGCCTGGAGCATGAACCTCTCTCCCTTCGCCGGACAGGGCAGCCATTCTCCGGCACTGGCCCGCGATTTCCGGGCGCACCGCGAAACTCACAGCGGAATGCCCGGCGCCTGACCAGGCCGACGTCGTCGGGGTCGGGCGGGCTCCTGCTGCTGCTGACGATCATATCGACATCGTCGCGGCCGAGCTGGCTTTGACCACTGCCGAGGCCTTCAGGGTCGCCTCGGAGAAAACCGCAAGACGCCGGGCGCACGCGCTCACGGCGGTCGAGCAACAAGCATAAGCTGCCGCTCGCGCGGCCGCAGACGCTACCAGAGCCCCGAAGACTGCCGACAGCGCCTCCAACGTTGCCGCCTCGACCTCGAAGACGCCGTGCGCTCCGTCTCCCGCGCCAGAGAAGCTCTGCGGGCTGTACGGGCGATCAGCGCCACAGACACCCGTCGTGTTGCCGAGGCCGGAGTCTCACCGGAGATCCTTCCCCACGCAGCGACGTTGACTTCTCTAGTTCCTACTCCCGCCCCCAGATCCGGTACCTCAGACCAGCACTCTCCTGTGCGATTGCGATCGACGCCCGGACCCGGAGGCCCGGGGATCTGGACTCCCTGCAAGGGAGTGTCTCCTGGATGGCGGCCGAGCCCACCCGCGCTTCCTCCCTGAGGCGGCGACAATGGTGGTCCGGACAGCTCGCCGACTCCGACGCGAGATGCCCGAGGACGACCTCTCAGTCATCGACGCCTGGATACAGATGACAGACGGCCCCTGGGAGGCACAGCAACGCCGTGCGTACACCATGGCTCTGGTGATCAACCTTCGCAAGGCGCACAACGCTTTTTCCACCACAGTTTCTTGGCTAAAACCTGTCGCTTACCTCATCCACTGCAAGCGCCGGGCACACTCCGCCCACCAGGGACCCCACCTCCGCGACAACGGACCGGATGCTGGACAACCCTGGGCCTCCTTCAGCAGCCTCTCGGGCATCATGCTCCATCAGCACCCGGGCGACAGCTCTGCGGCGCGGGACAGCTCCCGCCGCCGCGCTGACGAACAGGACCGCCGGCGCCCGAGAGTTGGAGGGGATTCGGTCGGTCAGGACGGCAGGTTCTGCCGGGGCTCAGGTGCGGACAACGGAAGCGACGCGTCTCGGCGAAACGGGGCTGGGCGTCGGAGAAACCGAGGCAAGGGGAAGGAGAGCTCGAGTGACGGGGCGCAACAGCCGATATCGCCCACGGGGGGAAACGCTTCTCGAGCCAGTTCATCCAGTTTCTCCTCGAACCACAGCAAAATAGCCCCCGTCCCCGAGGTCACGGGCGCTACCAGCAAGAGGCAAGTGGTTCCCTCGCTGACTGATTTTGCTTGTTTCGCCGCCCTTCTTGGTCGTTTGACCTTGTCCGACGACCGAGCCATGCCCATATCGTCTAACCTTGCTCACGCCCGAACATCGGCGATCGCGTCCTCCACCGCCGCCGCCGTTGCCTCCGCCGCCGCCGCGAAAAAGCACACCGCTGACGTTCAAGGGGCGTAAAAGCACCTGGGACTCAAAGAAAATTCTCGCTTTTCTGTCCCACTGTTTCCCTCTTCGATCAACCCTTCCGATGCCGCGCAACGCAGGAGATTGTTGGCACTGCCGTTTTCCAGGGATGTTTTGGCGCCTAGCGTGCGTGGGACGCCGACCGATAGGCCTGGCAAATTCACATTTTGCCTCAACGTGAGGGTGCTCGTACTCTTGTCCAACTTTGTCGCCACCGGTGCTGTGGTACACCAGTATATAGGACTATTTGCTATATGAATTAGCATGGGATGTGACGGTGGAATCTCCCGGAGGAGTTAAACTCTTTTGCGGGAGAGCAGTTTCTGATGGCTAGAATTAGGTGACATGTTTGGACGATTCTATATTATGTAATGTTCACGATGGTGACGTCGGAGGGGTGGGGGGGTAGCTTGTTCTGTGGTAGTGGTGTGCCCGCGGAGTGTGCCTATATAACGCCAAACCGTTGTCTTCACTGTACTCATTTATGGGGTTGAAGGCACCTTGCAACAAGACACCTTGAAATTAACGCTGGAAAATTGTTTTGTATACAGCAGGCAGAGGCAGTAGACGGGGGTAGTGGTCGTCATGGTCAGTGCTACGGCGTCTATTTCTCCTCACTCATCCCACCCTGGGGGTTGATACTCGGAGTACCATAATATCTTTGGTTGAGGGTTAGAGCATAGCATAGACAAGTCGTCCGGGTCGCGTGACCAAAAACGTTTTCACGTGAGGAGCACCCAGAATGGTTTGGTCATCGCAGCCATTTCGGGTCTCGATGTTAATGTCAGATCAACAACAACAACAACTCCTGGTACTGGCAGATACTCAGTACATTTCGGGTTCAAGTACTCCAGGTACTCAGTCTTTTGAGCTCGAAGTGATTCTGGTACTGGCAGGCGGTGCTACGTTATTTGTTATCATCAGCTATAAGTACTAATCCAGGTTCTCAGCCATTTTCAGCGTTTAGGACCACAGTCCCCTTTGGGAGACAAACTACTTCGAATATGAGTGGGTTGTCCCCGAAATGGGACTGCAGCTCGTGAAGGGTTAAGTACTCCAGGTGCATAATCATCGGAGTGACTGGCACCGGCGAATCATTGACGGAGTACCAATGACTGGTACTCTGACGACCTTTGCACGAATCAGTTCAATAGTGTGATGTAGATTAAGTTCACCATCTCTTATCGTTTTCCGAGGCGTCATCTCATGACCGTATCGTGTCGCCACGATACAATTTACTCAACCGCGTATGATGCGAGTATGACCTTTTATTTTGGGTTTTAGCCAAAATCAGGTCTACCTGGCCATTTTTCGGCCAAAATCAGATACATACTAATAATAAAAAAGTACAAAACACACGCCAGGAGCCCTGCTATTGGCCAGGCTGACATCGTGTCTGATTTTGGTACGAAACGGCCAAGATATACATGGCTTTGTCTACTGTCTACTCTGTCCAGCATTCAACTAATTCTGGTCATTTTGAACCAATCAGAGAGGCCATACGTTCACTGGTGTTTCTCTGCGCATGGATCTGCGATCCCTCGGTCGCACTTCTTGTGTTGAACTCCGTACAAGTACGCACGTACATTATTATACAAGAATACATACGTACGCTGATTTCACGTTCTCTTCTTTGGGGTGTACGATATGCTTCAGATAGCTTGTTGTGATGTGCACTATGTTGTTGTCTGTGATCACAGAGGTCGTATTACCGCACCATGGACACGCAACTTTTCGTCTGCACCACCTCGGGTCGAGGTGGTTTCAGGTATGTTACGGCAAGTTAATTTCGTGCCGAGCAGACGGTTCCGCGAGGATGGTCGAGAAAGCTGTCAACGGATGGGGGAAGCGCCAGATTAAGGGGACGCTGGCACGCGTGGGAATGTGAGGGAGATCACGGGCAACGAATTCACCAGTTGGAGCATCGAGGTCGTCAACCCTCATTCGGGGCTCGTGTTGGCGAAAATAGCGGACATCGTGTGGGCAGAGCGGGAGCCCACCCAAACCTGTGCTCGGGTCGGACGACACCAGCCATCCAAACCGACACGCACGGCGGAGGGCCCACCCTGGAGTAGGCCGTGAGAGCGGATGAGGAAGACGTCTTCTTCGCCGGACAGGGTGAGACTGCTGGGGCCGTCGCGGTCGCGCTCCGTGGAAGGTAAGGGCAGGCGAGACAGGAAGTCGTCGTTCCCGTTGACATCGCCTTTGTGATATTGATATTCCAGAGTGTAGTTGTACACAGTGAGGAATTCCAGCCATCGCTGTACCCGCGGGTTATGTTCGGTGATCTTGTCGAGGCTTGCGACCGCCTTGTGCTAAACAAAAATATGAATTCGGTACCTCAAAGGTAGCCGCGAAGGCGTTGATGCTCCAGGTGATGCTGCCCGCTTTAAGGTCAAGCGGAGTCCAGTGGCGTTCAGACTCGATGGGACGAATGGTGTGGTATGCTGGAATGTGGCTGCTGATGAGTCTCGGGAAGAGACCTCTTGCAGATGAATGATGACACCCAGTGATCGTGAGATACACTTGTGTTGTTCAATAGAGCTGGAGAGAGATACATGGATTGAAAGATGGCGCCTATGTGGCCGTGTTCAAGAGAGCGGTGATGATGGAGAGTGAACTTGTGGGGCTCACACCTCTGGTGCAATTGCTTGCTGTGGTCGCCATTGTGATCACCCCAAAAAAGTCGCGCATAACTTATTCTACATGACCCGGTACCCCTTATTCCTATACCTCCTAATATTATACACGATTACGTTTGATGTATGTCTTGCTCACTATATTATCGTAGATCTGGTGAGATCGGAACAAGATACATGCGCAGCGCGTACATACGATATCGTACATTCTAACATGGTCGTCCTGCTCTTGTTTGAGGGTGGCACCGTTCACGCTGGCACCGCAGTCGAGAAGGAAAGGGCGGGAGTAAAAAGTGACGGCGTCCCTGTTGGTGTAGACGAGGACCGGGGGCGGGGTCAACTCGGCCAGAAGCTTCCACCCGATGGTTTCCATTTCTGGAGGAAATAATAACTTGACGCCTTGTTTCAGACGGGAAGTGATGGGTCTTATGCAATTTGCCATATTGCGCAGGAATTTCCTGTAGTAGGAAAGTGCGCCTAAAAGGGAGCGTAGCTATTTCAGGTCTTTCGGCATGAGGATTTTCGTCAGTGCTTCCACTCTCTGCGCGTTCGGCATGGTGCCAGCGGGTGTGACCGACGAAGTCCGCATCTGTGGCGCCGATGGTCGCTTTTGAACGGGACAACTTCAAAATGTGCTGTCGCAATCGCAAATACAATTCATTAATGTTGTCGACGTGAAGGGAGGGATGGGCGTCGAGACGATGACTTCGTCGAGGTAGGCGGCGACGCGGTCCAGACCCTTGATGACGTCGTTGATGACTTTGACGAGTTACCCTGGAGCAGCGCTGCTTCCTTGGGGCTTATCCAGCCACTCGAAAAGGCGCAGCGGTGTACATAATGCAGTGAGAGGGATCGTGTCCTTTTGCACTGTTATCTGGTGGAACTAGGAGACGAGGTCGAATAATGAAATTATTTGACCGGTGCCAAGTTTGTCGAGAACCTCATCGCCGCGAGGGATGGGGAGCTGGCCAAGGATGCTGAGTTTGTTCAGCTTCTTGTAATTCACCATGATGCGGATGCCACCGGATTTCGTCGGGATGGCAACTACTGGGCTCGCCCAGGGAGATTTGGAGGGTTAGATAAAGCTGGGGGCTAGGAACCTGTCCAAAACCGCGTCCATTTGCCTTGCGGTTGGGGGATTGATGTGGATGTGGTAGGGCCGAGACGTGACAGGAGCGCTGTTAGGGCGAACTGTTATCTTAAGGGGGAGCAGAGAACAGGACCCAGAATCGGCTGGAGACTTCGAGAACACGTCGGAGAATGCAGCGAGGACATCGCCCAACTGAGTGATGACGTTCGACGTCCAATCGAGACCGCGCAAGTCAAATGAGATTTCGCGCATGTGCGACGGCAAACGGTTCCATACTTGTAGAAAGCTCGTGCGATGGTCTGCTCAATCGTTCGAGCAGAGAAGGTGAAGGAGGGCGGTCGACAGGCGGAGCTAAAGGGACCGCGAGTTCTTCGTGTGTCGGGGCTGTCTCGTCGCGTAGATGGTGCACCAAGGGATCCAGGCACTATGATGGTAAGGGCTGATCCACGTCCTTGAAATGGGAAGAAACTGGACCTGGGACTGAAAAGTCAAAGTCGTGAAGACTTCAAGAAGGAATCGGGGCGTCGGACAGTACGGCTTCCAGGGTTACGCGAACCCGCGGGCTAGAGGAGGTGCCAAGCAAGGCACCTGAGTTTAGAGCCACGGTGCTGGCTATCGGGATGAGCTGGCGGCAATTTGTCCACTATTCGTTCTTCCGCAGAAAAGTCTGTGGCTGCGTGCAACACGTTGACCAGGTAGCAACCGGCGACGGCAAGGGCACCAATACTGCGCACCAAATCGGCATGGACAAGTCGATGGTCGCAGGACATGGTGATGACGGTGTCACACGCAAACAGTACGTGAAAGGTTCCAAGGTGAGCCGAAGAGTCGGTGACAGACGCTGTTGCGCCCTGTAGGCCTGGGAGTGACAGCGTGGGTTCGCCGAGAACCCGATTGGGGATCGAGCAGGGAGTCAATGTACGGTAGAAGCGGTCCTGGAACCGCATCCAGCTGTCGAGTCCGAGTTGTACGTCATGTTGCATAGCTTCGGATGGGACAACGTATGCTCACACGGCGAGTGATGCAGCTGGTTTATCACCGTGGAAGAACTGTACGCTAAAGTGTACTGTAACGGAAGTCTCATTAGGGGGGGACCTACCAAGTCGACCCACGACATGGGAAAGGTGTGTTGTTCGCAAATGGCAGAGGCAATACCCACGCGTTTCATGCTGTCGAACGCGCGGGTGTCAAGGAAGGTCTGTGGCAAGCCCGTATCCAAGAGGGCGACACATCCAAGCTACAAAACAGCTTGACCACTGTGGATCTTGATTTTGGTGGTGAAGGAAGAATCGGGCATGGTTAGAGTACCAGCAGCAAGATGATGTCCTTGCTCGGCGAGAAAGGCAGGGTGCTAACCGGAGCAGGTGGTGGAAAATACTGCCAGAACATTGCTGCCATGGTCTGATATCACGTTTAGAGGAGAATCGGGATATCACGACAGGGAGGGGCCTGCTGATGTGTCCCTTGGGCAAAGTGGCTGTCGTGTCGAAGGGTCAATTTCGAATATGCAATCTATACTAGAGAGCGAGGTGCTCTGCAGAGACCATGGTTGGCGGCGCGTAGTTGGAGGCTCGCGATCGCGGAAGAGACTTTGCAGGTTCTGCAGAGCCTTGCTCAGTACATTTAACCCGCGCAACAGGGGCGGCTGGCGTGCAGGAATAGCGTCTGCCCTGTATCCGATGCCCCATACGAGGTCGTAAGGGCCAGCTTCCGCGAGAAGTTTGTCGCCTGTGTCCAAGAGGTAGTTCGTAATGCAGGGTTTGCAGCGAACTTGACGTAAGAGCTGACACACACGATATGTTCCCGCTCGCGTTCCCACACGGCGGAGTCCTCGTCCATATTGCCTGCGCAGACGTTGTCCGGGCGCAGTAATAAGATATGCCTTCAACCGTAAAACGGAAAGGCGTCAATTGCGAAAAGTAAGACGGGGCGCTGCCAGCAGAACACGATGTCGCGCGTGCACTACTCTTGGGTAGGTTCAAACGCGGCAGTATCCATCGTCACGCGAGAAGAAACGGGGGGTGTGTCAAGCACATCCCCGAAAAAGCAGTTGGGGGTATTTCGATCTCTTGGAGACGGGTCCGTGCCTGCTGCCTGCCTTGCCAGGGCCTTGTCATCGAGGCCGGGATGGGAGGCGCATTCGCCTGGACCTGTTGTGTCGGCCGTCCCCGAGACAGTTCGGGCAGGGGCAGGGGGTTCCCTACCGGTTCACCTTGATTGGATGGGAGAGATATCTGCCATATAGGCGCAAGGCATTTCAAGTGGGTCTACAGCAAATGGTTGTTTCAGCACGGTCTGGGACAATTACGTGGGTTGGTCTGTAGATTTTTGACGTGCCGGCCCACGTGTTGTCTTGTACTAAAAGACGTGTCAGTACGCTGAAGTGAGTTTTTTACACTTTTTTTTTATTTGTCTGTAATTTACTCCTGTCTGGATTCCGTGGAATAGCTGTTTTCAGCACAATCAGTTTCTACTACTCACACAGTTCTGCCCTACAGACGACTCCGTTGGATGGCTTACGTCCCGACTGTGGACCACCGCCTCCTCGTGCTGCTGCAACGCCCGCAGCAAAACGACCACAACCAGCAGCAGCACCTGGCGCTACCTTGCTGTTGCTGCTGCTGCAATCATACATGCTGCTGCAACTCCCTCTGTCGAGCACACAAAATAACGCCAATACAAGCGTTTATCGCTAGGCGACGGCGCGCCCCATGCTACAGCAGCGGCAATCCTCATTCGTGGTTCGACATTGACACACAAAATATCGCTGGAACGTTCGGGCAGAAGACGTCCCGTGTCTGGGCCTACTTGACGAAGTTGCACCGCCGTTTTGGTCCGCGGTACGTACCAGAGCAATGAGGTGATGATGCTTGCGTCGCGGAGACGGCAGGTAGTGTCTGTCGTCTCTATACCCTTGACGGTACCAAGGCCTTGATGCGACTTTACACAAGGCATAATACATCTTCTACATAATCGTCTGGGCTAACCCCAGTCTTGATCTTAATCCCCTCCCCACCTGGTTATCCCTGAGAGCTAGCAAGACACGTGCTGCTGCCGTGTTCTGGTTTCGTGTGCTCGATGGATGGCCGACGTGCATCAATAGCAAGAATTGAAAATGTATACAGTCAGTAAGGGCACGTCAAATTGCTGCCCAGGCGGTCCCGGCGTAAGGTCATACTGTGAAGAGGACTATTAGTAGGAAGTCAGTCACGAATCTCCATCACACTGCGGGAGGGGTCCGTGCATGTTTTACAGTACAGTACTGTAGCCAGAGTATTGCAACCGGAAATTCTTCAGCATTCACGTAAAACACTCCGAGTAATATATTCTCTTCAAGCTTCCCCTCCGGTAAGCACCTAAGGGGTCGCGCGAGAACGAAATAAGGAGTACCTGTACACCCTTTCACAGCAACGATGGGGATGAGGAGTGTGATAGACGCCTTGAATTGGTCAAACTCTTAACTGCATCAGGCTACTGCATTTGCCGTTCTTCCTTTTTTACTGCGTTCCAGTAACAGTCTTAGGATCGTATTCACTTTTGAGTGATGGGCGTCAGCGAAGAACCCTGTGTGTGAGTGTGTGTTTGCTTTCTTCTGATCATCACTTTCACTTTCCAGCCTAAGAGGTTTTACCCTCATCGATCGTCTGGACAAGCCGTTGTCACAGGTGCTATCCCTTCCCCCCCCGGTTCGTGCTTTCATTTTCTATGCGCAATAGAGTTCAGCATTTCCGCTGCTCGTCGATTGTCATCGAATGTTTCTAGCGCACGCTTCCGCGCGCTTGCCGCAAATCAATTGTTTGTGCAAGAAAACGTCCTTATGAATATTCGCTCGGTGAGACCTGAACCCACGAAATTGATCTTACGAAATTGATCTTAGTAGGCACGCCGACCATCTACCAAGCCACCGGGGACGCCGGCCGTGGGAGGGTATGGTTGGATGGGTGGCCGGGTGGGTGGGTGCAGATTGGATGTGGCCTGGTTGGTCCCACCACTGTGAGGGTATTACCTACTGAGCTTGAACGGTAAAATATCGATCGATTACCCTGTTCAGAGTAATCCATTTAACACTCTCCCCCCCTCTAAACGGCGGGAACTTTGGGGCGTCAGAACCGTATACGTCTGTACGCTACCCTACCCGCTTCGTTTGGTTGCCTGGGGAACCAGAGAGATGCGTTCTCGTGGTTTTTTAGACACGCGCAAGCGTTTCTGTAAAGGAAACGTTTGAAGTCACTCTGTCCGACAATCCTCAACTGCTTGCTGTTAACTTGGTACGAAGCGATGTCTCGCCGTCCCTCACTGGACACACCTTGGTCGACAGGATGCCCCAGCCCGACCTACCCTCGGTCGAGAAGCACTTCGTCTCCTCCGGACGACAGGTTCTTCCCCTCGTTGGAGTGGCGGCTCTCGAGCCGGGGATATCCAATACCCTCACGCCACCAACAACACCACGCACCAACAACATTTCATTCGTAGATACGCGATGCGTGTCAGCGCAAACATAAGTGTATGTTATCTTTTAGTGGGTTGGCTGTTGATTCAAATATACGGTATTCTGGGAAGACTTGGAAATAAGGTTTTGATAATACACACCAACTCCTGCTAGTTTTTTAATCGGTGGAAGCTTCGACTCGACTTCCAAAACTTCCATTTGGAAGTCAAACACTTCCATTTTGACTTCCAAATGGAAGTTTTGGAAGCTTCTACTCATTCACCAAATAATGAGGAACACCGTGGAAGGGTCTGCGGACGTAGGTGGAAGTTTCCATTGATATGGAAGTTATATGGAATATACATAAGTAAGCTGTGGAAGTCGCGCTTGAATATGGGAGTGATCAGAGGATTCTGCGTACTCAGATGCGAGTTTTGCCGAAACAGAAAGAGAAAAGGAAGTTTCGGAAGCCAAACGTAAGTTGTGAAAGTTGAATAGACGCGGATGCGAGTAGGTGGAAGTAAGTGGAAGTTACCGTTGAGTACGGAAGTGGACAGAGGATTCTGCGGACGCCGATGAAAGTTTCCTTGAAAGTAGAAGTTCAGTGGAACGTCTACACGTGAAGTGGAAGTGGGTGATAGCAGGTGGAAGCATATTAAGGTGTATCGAAGCTTAACGGAAGCTGGACAAGGCTTCTACCGGGCATGGCCGTGCAAGCTTCCCTTTTGCTTCCGCTTTGGAAACTTCCACTGGCTTGCACTAGCTTCCAAATTGGAAACTTTCATGGACTAAATGGTAGTTTCCACTCGACTTCCAGAACTTCAAATTGGAAGTAAAAAACGTCCGTTTTGACTCAAAAAACGTCCATTTTGACTTCCACAACTTCGATTTGGAAGTCAAACACTTCCTTTTTGACTTCCACAACTTCCGTTTAGAATCTAAAAGGGGCATTTAGGGAGGTTTTTGACTTCCAAATGGAGTTCGTTTGGAAGCTTCCACTCATTTTCCAAGAAATGAGGACCACCGAGCAAGCCCCACACTCTTGTTTTTCATGTAGTGGTATCATATTGTTATTGCCCTCGATGAAATTCGAGCGCTGTTCTCAGTTTGCTTGTCTCTTGTTTTGTGAAGACGCAGGTGGAGTTGTTGCGAGTGACGGGAGAGGTCAGTCGGGACTAGCACAGACGGAACCCCAGAGTGCTGTGTTTGGCTCAGGCAGAGCGTCTACTTGTTGACTAACGGTACCACCTGTTATGGTACTCGGGGGGGGACATATATCCAGCAGCAGCACACGAAGATGGAAAGGGCACCCGCACCAGTACCACAGCAATGGGATCGATATCATTGAGGTGTAACTGGGGTTGCAGGGCCCAATACAAGACTGTTGGCCAATGAAATACAAAACCTGAACGGGGAGAGATCTTCAGCAATCAGTCAGAAAGCTGACGACTCTCTCCTGGGTTGTTATTTTTGCGAGTACCGAAACATGAGATGAGGATCGCACAATACAAATGAAGGCGAACATTAGAAAGTAATCAACTAACTGCTGTTGTAAAAGACCTACGATAGATAGTAGTATGCAATTTTGGGCCATTCTTTTTGCGAGTACCGAAACATACGACGAGGATCGCAAAATACGAACAAAGGCGAAAAGTAGAAAGTAATCAACTAACTGCTGTTGTTATTGTAAAAGACCGACGATAGTTCGTATGCAATTTTTTAGTATTAGTAGTTTTCAGGCTCTACTGCTGCTATAGTATGCGAGTGACGTCGACGCTTTGTTGGCCAATGAAAAACATGTTTGTGGGTTGTTACACATTCGACAGATTGACATGTATTTTCAACTGGCGGGTTATTCATTGTATTATATGCGAGCACAGAGACATACGGTGACGATCGCAAACAAATAAAGGCGAAAAGTAGAAAGTAATCCACTGCTGCCTGCGGCGTCCTACGGTATCCCCCCAAACCTGAAACCCATTTTTTGCCTTTCGCTGCTGTAAAAGACTTGCGATAGTATGTTTTTTTTTTGCCATTCGAGACACAGATAATTTTGCTGTGGCACGAAAAGTAACCCATTCCTGTTGTACTGTGAAATACCTCCTATAGTATGCGAATGGAAACGCGTAGTACACCAAAAAAGTATTATTTCAGCTCGTGCCACGATACACGATAGTCGCTCGATCTCGACAGAGACTCAGCCCACGGGCAACCCGCGCGGTGGCGGGCAAGATTAACTAGTGTAGATGACGGGCTCGAAGAAATGAGGTGGATGCATGCTCTAGGGGGCAAGAGCTTGCCGGCGGCGTCCTACGGTATCCTCCCAAAACTGAAGAAAAGCCCATTTTTTGCCATTCGAGACGTTTGTTTGTTGTACTGATGTACTGATAGACACAACGCATTTTTTTTGCCATTCTGTCATGATACTGCTTGGATACAGCACTCTGCAGTGCAGCAGTGCTCGTCGATAATTTTGAGCGACACAAAAAATAATCCACTCCTGTTGTACTCTAAAAAACCTACTATAGTATGCGAATGGAAACGCGAAGTACACCAAAAAAGTATTATTTCAGCTCGTGCCACGATACACGATTGACGCTCGATTTCGACAGAGTCTCAGCCCACCGGCAACCCGTGCGGTGGCGGGCAAGATCAATTAGTATAGATGGCGGGCTCCAAGAAATGAGGTGGATGCATGCTCTAGGGGGCAAGAGCTTGCCGGTGGCGTCCTACGGTATCCTCCCAAACCTGAAAAAAGGCCCATTTTTTGCCATACGAGATGGATGCAGCAGTGGTAGTACTCGTAGCTAATGTTTTTTCATCTATTTCGTGCACACCAGCGGCCAATGCGCTGCACTGAGCGTGGAACCCAAGCGTCTGAGCAAACTCTTACGCTTGTATCCATCGCCACCTTGCACAACAAGGCAACACTACAGCAGTAGCAGGCACCTGGTCTGGTGTATAGACGTCTCCCCAACTCGGTATGGGCGTCTGAGCCAACTCTTGTATTCATCGCCACCCTTGCAAAAAAAAGACGGCACTACAGCAGTTAGCAGGCACCTGGTCTGGCGTATAGCCGTCTCCCCGACTCGTTATGGGACATGGGATATGCTGGTATGGTGTATGGGAATATGGGATATTGGATATCTTGGTGGTATGGTATATGGGAATATGGGATATTGGTGGTATGATATATGGGAATATGGGAAAGCCACCGTATGTGGTATGGTATGTGTTGGCGGTATGGTACCGGGAAAACACAGTATATGGTATGGTACGTTTGTGGTATGGTACGATGTCGTGGATGTATTATATGGCTAAATTTGCCTGGTGGTATGGTATGTTTCAGTATATAAGGTCCGCAAGGGTCGAAAACGTCGTACGAATATCAACTGTAACGAGCTTATATATCGGCCATTGGAAAGTATTCGAAAATATAAGCCTTGTGGACAGACAGACAGACAAGATTGCAATTACCGCAGCTGAGACTAAGTTTTACAAACTGAGAATTTATCGTACCCGTACCAGCTCGCATACAAAAAGTAAGTTTTGAGTGATAATCAACGACATCGACAACAACAGACAACAGCGACCTATAGAGACCACCGCTACCACCACCACACCAAGCAGCAGCGAACACAGTGACAAACATGTATCTCAACACATCCCTAAATGATGCCCGCCTCAGTGCCCTGTATGGCGAGCACTCGTTGGTTGCTCTTGTCGCCTTTTCAGGTACTGGTGTCTCAACATCGCCCTTGAAGATACCAGGCTTGGTGCTCAGTTTTGTGAGCACTCGCTGAGTGTATCTTGCTACGTTTGAGATGAATACAAAATTGAGTATAATCGTGACCTTGTTGGAAGTTAGTGAAATCATCGTCGTATTATTGATTTTCAGTTATTATATGTACGTACAAGGCTTTCCTTCGGAGTGGGTATTCCGTTGTTTCGTGTACATATAACTGCAATTAATTGGCGACATAGCCCAAAGCCAACCAAACTAAATGTATTTGTGTAAGAAACGGTGAAGGATGTAATAATGGCGTTTTTATTTATGAATGTAAATCGTGAAACGTAAGATCGGGTGACGCAAGAGTAAGAATGACATTCGTCTAATAATAATAATAACATATTTCATCAGTGTGGGGGAGAGAGTGGAGTAGTGCTTGGCATGTGGATGATATACAACATACAGGCTGTTGTTTAAAGGAAGGTTTGGGACAGGAGAGAAAGCAGCAGTGCCGGCAACGACAACGGTTGTGGAAATGTTGTATAGTTGCTGGGCGGCCGCGATTTCGATGTAGCCAGCATAGGAGTTTGGATGAGACATGATATGTAAATAGTCTTCCAGGATGCTGTAGTAGCGAGGCGGGAGGCCCAGAATGTGGATCTGTTCGCTGTTGAACTCGTTGGATATGTGTAGGATGAAATAATCGTGATTTTGGGAAATGTGGGAAACAATTTGTTTCCTTTCGTTCGTCCTGGGTGGCGACAATCTGCTTGGCGTACTGCTTCGGAATTCCGCGAAGCCCTGGAGCAGGCGAAATGGAAGGAAGTCTTTTTGCGCTTGATGATGATGTCTCCGTCTTTGATGGTGGAGTCCGTCAGGCGGCAGTTGTTGCACTTGCCACGGACCTGGTCGAAGTAAACATATAGGGTGCGCGGGGCAGGAGTGGCGTGCAGGGAATGGCGGTGAGGGGGAAGGGGGGGGGGGGGGGCAGAGTTCATTATTTGTACTACTCTACAGCGGCACAACAGCAGTACGTAATCGCTTGCTACACGACGGCAGCAGCAGCAGCAGCAGCAGCAGCAAGTACGTAATTTCATTGACGATACAGAAATATGTACACACACAAGTGTAGTACAGTACACACACAAATCACGTCCAGCATGATGTACGGCAACAACGCAGCAGCACCACAAAAAAAAATCATTGACGATACAGAAGTATGTACACACGCACAAGTTTAAGTATAAGCAATAGACACACAAATCATGTCCAGCATGATGTACGGCAATAACGCAGCAGCGCCACAAAACGACCAGGAAACACAATTATCCGATTACATACAAACATTCAGTGAATATAGCGGCAGCACTAAAAGCAGAGCAGCAGCAGCAGCAGAAGCAGCAACGGATCGCCACAGCGTTGGCAGCAGCAGCATAGCAACGATATGAAAAGAAGGGAGAAAAAAAGTATGTACCCCGAGGCCGCCCGAAGAGTATTTTTGGTACCTCACTATAGACCCCACCTCCGCATGCTGTACGGCAACAACGCAGCAGCAGCATAGCAACAACAATACGAAATACGAGAAAAAGTAATACGCAAAATGCAGGAGCAAAACGACCAAAATGTTTTTTTTACGTATCAAAAAAACCATTTGGGTACAAAAATGGCCAAAAAAAACAATAATCCGCGTTGGCAGCAGCGGCATAGCAACGATATGAAAATAAGGAAGAAAAAAAGTATGTACCCTGGTATGCCGCAATCGCAAAACCTACGGAATTTCATTGACGATACCGAAATATGTACACACACAAGTGCAGCATGATGTACGGCAAACAACGCAGCAGCACCACAGCAGCAGCAGCAACGATATATATGAAAATAACCAAGCCGAAAACGAGAAATTGCACTACGTACGCAAAATGCAGGAGCAAAACGACAAAAATATTTTTTCACGTATCAAAAGGGACCATTTGGGTACAAAAACGACCAAGAAAAACAGTAATCCGAGTACATACGAACATTCAGTGGATATTGCGGCAGCACATTAGCAGCAGCAGCAGCAGCAGCAGAAGCAGCTACAGCATTAGCAGCAGCAGAAGCTGCAACGAATCGCCGCAGCGTTGGCAGCAGCGTTGGCAGCAGCAGCAGCAGCAGCAGCAGCATAACAACGATATGAAAATAAGGAAGAAAAAAAGCATGTACCCTGGTATGCCGACATCGCAAAACCTACGGAATTGACGATCCGAAAATATGTACGCTTCCAGCATGATGCACGGCAACAACGCAGCAGCACTACATACAGCAGCAGCAAGTGCACAGGAGCAGCAGGTGCACAGCACTGCAACAACGCAGCAGCACTACAGCAGCAGCGAGTGCACAGGAGAAGCAGGTGCACACAGCAGCAGCAGCACTCATGGCGTGGTGCTGACAGCAGCAGCAGCAGCAGCAGCGGCAGCCGAAAACGAGCAAAATGAGCATGTGGGGTCACCCAAACATGTACACACAGAAATCGTGTGCATGCACCGAAAATGCACCACAGTAGCAGCAGCACTCACGTCGTTCGGTGCAGCGGTGACGGCGACAGCTGAATCCTCCGTTCCTTCGTTCACGTCCCGCAAACAGTTGTGCATGTGTGCGTTCGCACTGTGTGTAAGAGGAGCCGACGCAACGCACGAAGGGAAAGAACGAGCATGGATGAGTAAAAAAAAAAAATAAACGCTTAATTTGACGTAAGTTTGTATGCAAAAAGGCAAT
>JASSKH010000001.1:9809601-9834601 GCA_031763025.1 Macrocystis pyrifera
GGTACCGTTTTTTTTTTTTTTTTTTTTTTTTTGGCGATTACCACGGCTGGCGGTCAAGTTATATCGTTTTTTGTGCCGGGAGGACCTTCACTCCGCACAAGGGGGATGATCGTATCACGTGGTGTGTATACGATGAGGCACCCACGAGGCAGTTGCATAGTATCCCCATTGCTGTGTCTGGAAGTGGCCACACCAGAAATCAAATTAATTCATTGATGCTGTCATCCATATGCAAGAAAATCCGCCTCTAAAGCGGTTCTCAGCAGGATGCATCTCACCCTTCATGCGACTCGCCCAACAATACCCCACGTTTCTCCTCGCGCTTGGTGCAAGCAATGCCTGTCTGGTCGGTGAAAACCCGACGTGCTCCGTCCGGGCGTTGTCGGGATGCGAGGGTCTATGGTCTTATGACTACGGGCATGCACGATAGTAAGGTACACCCCAACCCCCCCCCCCCCTCCCCATGATGCACCTAGGAGGTGGAGAGACGGAGTAGTAGTAAACTTATTCAAGAAAAGAGCTAAGGCTGACCCGGGAATTGTAGACGGATAACACTACAAAGCACGGTAGGCAAAACATTTTGTAAGATTTTGAACGATAGAATGGGAACGATGATGGAGAAGGAAGACAAAATAAGCGAAGGGCAAGCAGGGTTTAGGCCAAACCGAAGCTGCGTAGACCATGTGTACACCTTAGGCAAGATTATTCAAGGTAGGAAAGGCGTGGGACTAACATCGTGCTCTTTCTTTCTAGATGTGCAGAAAGAAAGCCTACGACACGGCAGTATGGAGAAATTGATGGTGGAAAAAAAGGTGGGAATTATGTGGGTGATTGAAAAATATGACGGAATGTGCGACAAGTGCTGTGATGCTGAACGGAGAAATATCGAAGTATGTTGATGTTTTACAAGGAGTTGCACAGGGATGTACGTTGTCACCTAACTTATTCAAGATATATATTAACGACCTGATAGTAGCAGTCGAGGAAGCAAGGCATGGAGTCACGGTAGGGGAAGATACGGTGTCGGGATTGATGTTTGCGGATGACTTCGTAGGGATATCAGAAACACCCGAAGGGTTGCAGAAACAAAAGTAAAAGGCGCTAGAGTACACTAGGAAATGGAAGGTGACGGCCAACGCCAAGGAAGGCGCAGTAGTTGTTTTTGTAACGAAGATAAGGTAAACCTGGTAAATTTCTTGGGCAAAGATGAATTGCCGATCGTAGACCAGTATACATAACTTGGCGTAGAGATCTCGAAAGACTGCTCTGCGCTTGGGATAAACATACAGCTAAAGTTCTAGAAAAGCACCCGTAGGCAAGATGGATGCGATCCTAACAGACTCGAACCTTGACACTAGGATTAAGAGATGTATCTTGACGAACGTGATCGTACCAAAGCTAGAATATGCAGGGGAAGTATGGGAAGGGAACGCGAAACTCGTATAACAGATGGAAACAGTACAAATGACAGCAGCTAAAAAAATCTTTTAAGATGCTCAAGTACGATTAGTAGTACAGTATTAAGAGCAGAACTGGGAATGCACCCACTCAAGACAAATAGAGACATGAGAAAGTTGAACTGGCAATACAATGTAAGGAACATGCCAAAAAAGAGGTTGCCAGCCATAGTTGATAGAGCTGTATCGAAGAAAGTAACAAAGCGCGAGCTGGAATAAGGTGGAATGGCGTAGTTGAGAAAGTACTGAAGGAAATAAGGGGAAACCAAGAAGAGATGATGTCCGCCCGGAAGTTTGGGGGGTACAAGGCAGAAGTAGAAGAAATGATAGAACGAAAGGAAATCTAGCGCTAAGAAACAAGGTGGAATCGGAAAAAGCTTTTGAAGATATACGGGGGATTGAGGAAAGGAATAGGAAGGAAAATGTATTTGCACGGCCCAATGGACTTCGCGAAAGCGCTAAAACTGCGCTTTCGTGTAGGGGACCTGGACATGGAAGAAAGAAGAAAGAGATACACCGGTAGCCGGGAGGAGGAGGAAGTAGATGCACAGATGTGCCCGTGTGGCAAAGCAATAGACAGTAGAACTCACATACTAGGAGAATGTGAAATATACAAGGAACGGGATGTGTTAGAAGAGGAGACGAATGTGACATGGAGGAGTTTGATACAATGAATAGCAACGAGGAAACGATCGCTGTCCGAGGAGATAGATGGTGGCCACAGGCGGCCAGACAGGAAGGGGACAAGATTAGCAAAAACTTTTTTATTTAATATACAGAAACAACGTAATGAGCGCCCATTTGTTGGAGGTGTCTCCATCGGAAGTAGGAACGGTGCTCCGTCTCGAAAGGGATGCGTGACCAATGGTCAAACGACTTCGGCAAGCGACAAATGAGTACGCCCTCTCCCCCCCCCCCCCCCCCCCCCCCCCCCCCCCCCCCCCCCCCGCCCCATTGAAAAACTCAACGTGAAACAATCAAGAAACTACTCGCACCGCAGTGGTAAGAATCAATGTCGTTCAAGGGTTGGTGGGATTGATTGATACCTCGCCACCCGAGCTATCATTCTTCTCTGCTTTCGTCGACAGCTGTATTGTACCGCTACACCCCCCCCCCCCCCCCCCCCCCCCCCCCCCCCCCCCCCCCCCCCCTCCCCCCCCCCCTCTCTGCCCCTGTCGCCTTTGTTGGCATCCTGAGCTGCGTGTCGTAGCCAGCTCCTTCGTGCCTCGTCCCTGTGCCACCTCGCCGTGAAACAGTCCGCCGCTTCGATAGCCCCCCGATACCACTTCCCACTCTTCTCAGCCGCCCTCGGCCGTAACAACACCGTGTCTACTCCGAAGAGCTTTTGTTTTGTTTTATTTTTTGTTGTTTTTTTAGTCACTCCGGTGGATTAGTCCGAACAGCGGCTTTCCAAAAACGTGTGTTTGATAGGTATCACAACAATAATTGCAAGTAGGTGTTTTGGTACCAGTGGTTTCCATGTACAACACACATTGTGTGCCAGTAATCTGTCAGAAAACTATGCACTGCGGATTTTACGCTGATTTCACCGAGAGGTATTTTAGGTTCGGCCCGAGTCTCGTTCCGCTGATTATTCCGCCTCTTTTTTTTTCTCGTTTATTCCCCCCCCGATTTTGGCTACGTACGTATACGTGCGCACGTAAGTATACAAACTGGTACGTGAAGGGTGTGAATCACGGTCCAATTGTGCTGCGTTCTGTTCTTATACCACTGCGCACAAAAAAAATCATTCTGATGCTCCGTTTTGCTCGCCACCAAGAAGGAAAATGCTCTAGGATATGACGTGTGCTCATTCGGGCCAAAAGTAGGAATTCTGCTAAAACGCACGTCGGCACACGTCGAAGTATATATCCCCATCAATAAAATAAAGCTTTTGCGGGCACAATAAATAGGCTCAAGCGCTCATCGAAACGTATCATTATATTCATATATACGCGGCCTGTACCAGCATTTTTTCATTTCATTGCGCCAATTCTTATCCTGTCGATCTGCAGTCAGTTGCAAGAGTCGCTTTTCAGGACGGTCGCACGAGCTTTTGCCCCGAAAATGTACGAATTTGACCATTCTCGCCTCATTATGGGTCGAGCATCTATCCAAGACCCTATCCAGAGGAGCCGCCCCGCTTCTCCAGCCGCCCACTTACAGAAGGTCGTCACCGTCAAGCCTTTTTCGATCCAACTGCTCTTGTCAAATACGACTATTACGGGAGGCCTACTATTACGGGGATCCATAGTTAACAGGACCAAATTTTGTTAGTACAAATACGTGAATATATAGGTTTTTATGTATACCATAGGTCCTATTAACTACGGATCCCCGTAATAGTGGATAGGACCCAAATATTGCTAGTAAAAAAAAAAAAAAAAAAAGTAATTATGTAGGTTTTTGTGTTTACTGTAGGGTCCTGTTTACCACGTATGGTCCCTCCTCCGTAACACAGGCCCCGATCGTATGTATCGAAAAACATAGAAGAAGAGAAAAAAAAAAAAATGGATCCAATCCACGTTCGGTCGTCATGAGGTGATTTGCTGCAACAGCAGTAGGGCGGCTGGAAGAGGCGGGCGGGCGGGCGGGGGGGGGCGGCTGTTCTGGGGTGGGTCTCGGATGAAAGAGGTCGACGCATCCTGAGGCGAGAAAGACCAACTTGGAACACATTCCGGGCAAAAGCTCGTGCGAACGTCCTGAAAAGCGACTTTTTCAGCTGACTGCTCACTACCATCACGGAGGACCTTGTAGTAAATTAGGACCAAAATACTGATGGTAAAAAATAGGTAAATATATATATTATTTTTATGCCTACCGTAGGCCCTATTAACTATGTGCATGCCCCCCCCCCCCGTAATAATCCGACTGCGTACGTAAGAATTGACCGTAGGGCCGATTGTTGACGGGACTTCCCGGCCAGGTGCAGCAGTATTAGTTGTGGCCAGACCGCTGGCGCCAGGCAGGCAGGCAGGCGTGTGACGCGTTGTACGACAGAGGTAGCGCATTCCGGCCGAAATGTTTTTCGGAAATGACGGGGTTCCTTTCCTTAGCCCAAAAATCGTCAGAAAAAGGTCGAAGCCTTGTTTCGAAAAAAAAGGACGTTTTCGTATACTGGAGCCATATGGGGATCATTCATCGGGATGCAAAATTTGATTTTTGCTGAAGTCAGTTTTCGGGTAGAGGGGTACGTATGGAATTCTTCGAGCGAGCAAGCCTCAGATTTTTTTTTTTTCGGGGTGGGTGGACCTCTAGTGTAGAAAAGCCTCGTAGAACTATGAATAACTGCCTCCATTTTTTTTTTTTTTTTTCGCGTACGTCACTACTCCAAAAGAACACCGATAACGGTCATCCCACGACTGACCGCCAACGATACAGCGAGATCGGTTTGTAATAACCACCATGAATTCCACGCTGTACACACGACCCAGGTCAGTCTCACAACAGTAGTCTCTCTCCCAGGCGAGGCGGTGGTCCCACACGGGGGGATGAATGCGAGGCAACCCGTACGAAAGAAGCCTCTGCCGTAATCGAGGAAACCCTAATGGTCCCGGGATTAAAGTGTTGGCCCCGCTGCAACAATGAGCGCTACGGGAAGCCCACAGCCAGCAGTAAACAGATCGAAGCAATAAAAAAACGCGCCGAGAAACACCCTCTGCTTTGGTGCGTGTGTGTCCAGAACTATCGCGCGAGGCGAAAACGTTGTCGTCTTGTGTAAAACAGGCGGTCGACGATAGGCTTCCCGTCGATTCTACGTCTTGTATTCTCCAGAAGTACACTCTGAGAAACCTCTCCCCCCCCTTAACACTCGAGGACTTTAGCACTGCTCTGGGCGTAAATCTAAGGACCCTTTAGACTTGTTGTCGTCATAGGTGCGCCCTGCCTGAGAGAGTGGATTTTTAGTCGTCCGACTCGCAACTCTGCTATAAGTACCACTCTGTCCCATTGTGTAAGAGCCTTTTCTACACTAATCGTTCAACCGAAAGGTGCTTATATTTTGGTATATATTGAGCGGTAGTTTTTATGCCACCGCGTTAGGCTCGCGTGTATCGGAGGATTTAATTAACCCTCTTGCTTATTATCCAGCTGGTATGTATTGTCGTATGTACTCACGTGTACGTCGTAGTTTCGGCCCTGATGCTTAAATATCTTGATACAGCCGTAACTTCATCATCATATATATATATTTTTTTTATAGCCGTAACTTCATCATCATATATATATATTTTTTTTTTTTTTTCGTGTACTCTGTTCCCCCCAGGGGTGAATTTTGGCGACGCGCTCGAGAAAGGCAACAATAGTTTGTTCGGAGCGTTTTATTTCCTTTTGTTTCGATGGGAGCTGCTGTTCGAGTTTTGCTTTTTCCTGCGTTGTTCGTCCGTTGAGAGTGGACGAAATGACGAAGTGTTACGAAGACTTCATGATGCAACAAAAAAGGGAACAAAAAAAAACACAAGAAATAAAATTCGAATGTCTGCTCAAATTGATTGAAACCCATGCGTGGTCCGAAAAGCTGCTTGTGGTCGTACGTGCGTATACGTACAGTATAGCGTTTGTCAAGCGTAGTACGAGCATGACAACAATGTGTACGTACGTAACGTGGACAAAAAAAATAGAAGGATTGACGAAATCATATTTTACCGGGGGGGCATAGTAAATAGGACCGAATACTTCTAGTAAAAATAGGTGAATATATGGGTGTTTGTGTGTAACGCAGGTCCTGTACGTATACTATGGTCCCCCGTAAAAATAATTTTGGGCGAGAAAAAAACATATGTGTGTGCGTGCGTTTTTATGTGGCATGTGGATTAAAAAAAACACACAAACACACAAAGTCCACCTACAGCGGTTTACGTATCAATACGTAGTGATTTTTTTTTCTTGATCACGCTCCTATTGATAAAAGTCCGGGCTTGGCAATGAACCTCTGGAGTCGAAGGCTGGAGATACACACGCCAAGCGGTTGGCCTCACAAGCAGCTGAAACGTCCGAGAGGACACGCGCTGAGTGTCTCACGCCTGAGGAGCATAGCTCGCACTACAGACCGTCACACCCGTAGCACGAACCCGAAAGGCATCGCATGCGCCACGTCCGGTTGGCCTGATAAGAATCCTCTGAAAATGTTTTTTTTGGGGAAGTTATCGAGAATCTGCAGTGTTTCTACCTTGCACTGCTTGCTGTAAGTGCCGTCCTCTCGTCGATGGTCGACAAGCTACGAGGAGCGCAAGTACTCGAAATACCACATGGAAATGGAGGCTCCTTCGAAAACTTTTGTCAGCTCTCTTGCGTAAACTTGAAATCAAATCTTCTTAATGCTCTGGACAAATTGGAAACATTAACTCTTCACATCCCTAAAACCAGCCTTAGTTATTGTTGTTTCCAACAAGGACTGTTTTTTTTTTGTTGCTGAAAGCCCGCATTTCTTCCGGCGGGACTCCCGCCTTAGTTTTTGAGTGCACTCTAATATTAGGACAGTTTTCAGTTTCTCCAGATTTCGTATTAATACTTTGACTGCCTTTTTCGTGCATGTTGCCAGTTCTGAGGACAGCAAGATTTTTTTTTCGCCGTAATTCCTTAAAGATCCATTATTTCTCGGCGCAGTTCTGACAATCACACTATTTTTAACCCCCCAGAGAGAGAGAAGCTGGTATACGTCTGCGCCAAACCTCAAGCCAAGACGCTGGAGATTCAGAAAAGAAAAAATTCCAAGAAAGCTCTCGGTAAACTCCGGGGAGCATCCTGGGGAGTCTATCGGTTTAGTGGCCTTTCCGCCAGGAGTACTGCTGTGTACCAGGTATACGTGTTCGGCCTAAAAAATCTATATTCCCGGAGCCCGAAAGTCACTTGCTGTTCGTACGTACTTGATCTTTTACAATTGAATCTTGATCTATGGTTTTGTTTCGTCGTGCGTCTCTCGGTTTGACTGTTTTTTCCTCAGGTTCTTACTGGTATTAATAGTATTAATAGTATAGTGTGATGTAATATTTTTACGGGGGGGGGGGGGCATAGTAAATAGGACCCACGGTACACACAAAAAGCTATATATTTCCCTTTTTTTTAGTGACAATATTTGGTCCTATATAATATGGCCCCCCGTAACACTATTAATAGTATTTTTTATTCCTTTTACCTGTGGTGGTACCGTTTTTTTTCTCTCTTGTTTTCGTATTAACAATAGTAGTAGTAGTAGTAGTAGTAGTAGTAGTAGTAGTAGTAGTAGTAGTAGTAGTAGTAGTAGTAGTAGTAGTAGTAGTAGTAGTAGTAGTAGTAGTAGTAGTAGTAGTAGTAGTAGTAGTAGTAGTAGTAGTAGTAGTAGTAGTAGTAGTAGTAGTAGTAGTAGTAGTAGTAGTAGTAGTAGTAGTAGTAGTAGTAGTAGTAGTAGTAGTAGTAGTAGTAGTAGTAGTAGTAGTAGTAGTAGTAGTAGTAGTAGTAGTAGTAGTAGTATAGTAGTAGTAGTAGCAGTAGCAGTAGCAGTAGCAGTAGCAGTAGCAGTAGCAGTCGTAGTAGGCTTGCCATCCTACAATGTGCAGCATGAGCTTCACCGTTGACCGATCAAAACATTCCTGAAAGAAGAAATACCAGGATACAAAGGAAACCTATGCACAAGGTCTATAAATCTTCTACTGCTGTATGTTAACTTCCTTTTATTCTTAATCTCTTAATACGATACTCTTATGTATTGCCTGTACTCCCTCCACTATCACGGGGGGTCATAGTAAATAGGACCAAATATTGCGAGTAAAAATAGGTAAATATATGGGTTTGTATGTTTACCATAGGTCCTATTAACTATGGACCCCCGTAAATATTTATCATTTCTTTTCTCCTCTTTTTTTTTTTTTCTGATTGGTCCAGTATTTTTCGTTGATACAAGGCGTGCGCCGTGCCTATCGTATCCAGTACGGACGGTGACATGTTGTCTGCGTTCTTCATAATAAACCGACCTGGCATTTCGTTGTCTACTCATTCATCTCTAGGATTGAAGAATCGGCACGGACACTGGTTGTTGTGCCGGATGTCGACGGGTATGTAGAAAGAACGCTTTCATCTGAAGAACCGCACACACGGCCTTTATTTGCACTATTACGGGGGACCATAGTAAATAAGACCAAATATTGTTGGTAAAAATAGGCAAATATATAGGTTTTTATCTACACCATAGGTCCTATTAACTATGGACCCCCGTAATATGAATAATATAATATAATTCTGGCGAAAATGGCGCTACAAATTATGCCAAAAGTTATTATAAATATCCCGACACAAAAAATGAAAGGACTATATAAATATTGTTGAATATTGAGAGCCTATCGAGTGCTTCCGCTCCAGCACAGCAGCCGTTCCATGGAGCCGGTCTTTTACTGTACTTGCTTGTGGCCAGCCTACAGCACGTCAATTTTACAGGAGCGGTGCAGTGTGCGTTATTGTGTTCCATTGTTGTGTTCTTGTGTTCTTCACATGAAACCGTCGTTTTTACCTGTCGACACCCAGCTCAACCAGCACAACCAGTACCGTGCCGATGTTCTTCAATCCTACAATACGCGCGCTCGGTTTTATCACACAATACTTGTAAAATTAGGTAAAAATGGAACATAGACGAGGCGTATTACGCAGCTTGCAAAGTTGAGTTATCAACTATTTAATCAGTCGAACTCAAAATTTACAAAAAAAAAATAATTAGACAGATACCACAAGTTGTTTGGTCACAAAAACTTTTACAGTTTAATACCGTCACAAGCGATAACTATGAATACATCGCTAAGAAGTAAGAAGTAAGAAAGTAAGCAGAGTATCAACAATGCACCGGCGTCCCCGTGGCTTGCTTGCCTATCAAGATCAATTTCGTGGGTTCAAATCTCACCGAGTGCATGCTCCCAGGGACTTTTTCTCTTGCATAAAAAAGTGATGAGCGGAAAGCGCGAGAGCGTGAGTTAGTTAGCTACATTCGATGAAAATCGACGAGCAGTGGGAATGCTGAATGAACCCTATGCGCGACAAAAAATAAAAAAGGGCACGTACCGGGGAGGAGAATGGACGACACCTACCTGTGACCACGGCTTGTCCAGAAGATCGTCGAGGGTAGAACCTCCTACGAGTACGAGTGGGCTGGAAAGTAAAAGTGATGATGAACAAACACACACACACACATACGCACGAATAAAAGCAAAAGTCAGATGATGCTGGAAACGGCAGGCACGACATACATAGTCTATGGAAGAGAAGTGGTCAGAGGAAGCAGGGAACAAGGAACAAGACGGACAAAAAATCTGAGATGGATAGAGAAAAAAAAAAAGGAAGAAAAGAAGAAACTGCTGTGTGTCGTGCATCGCCGAAGGGAACACGGCGGCTAATTATTTGTACTCGAATAGAGAGGTGTTCTTCTTGCACTCCACATCCAGGGTTGTATTGGAGCGTCTGCCCTTCGACCACGGACTCTGCATTACTTGTGTGTTGTGGCGATGAGCTAATGAATGTGAGAACAACAACAACAACAACAACAACAACAACAACACCATAGAACGAGCTATTGAAGAAACCTCACCACACACCACATCTCAACAGCAGAGCAAGACCACAGCCGTAAGCACCAGCCACACGCGGGGAATGCCGCGCGGGCAAACCGAAAAGCGCAACAAACAAGAGTACTGCAGTCCAAACGAGACGCATAGGACACACGTCCCCCTATCGTACACCTGTGGTACTCCATTTGAAGACCTCGCCGCCGTCGTGAGACGGAGGGAAGGGGGCGCGGGCGAGATCCCATTTGCGGGCGGTGCCGACACGGCGCGCCTCACCCTTGGAGCCACGGCCTCTCCTGTGACCGCGTCTGATGCTGGGTAGTATCAATTATCAAAATAGTCCGTTCATCGTCGATCCTTTCGATCGATCGCCCGTTGATGATCAACGCGCGTTCTTCGGGGAGACCGGAGGGTGAAGATGCGTTGCGGTGCGCCAGGGTGCGCTGAGGTGCGGTGCGTTGCGATTTGGTGCGCTGCGTTGAGGCGCGGTGCGGTGCGGTGCGGTGCGGCCATGCGGTGCGGTGCCGTGCGGGGTGCGGTGTCGCGCGGTGCGACGCTGGTGATGGATGCATTGCACCTTCTATACAGCTCGCGTCCAACGCAGATCCGAGCCCCCAATCCCCCCCTCCCCCCGCCCCCCCCCCCCCCCGCCGCCGCTCGCCGTTGTCTTGATTTTTTGCCCAATGTGATACTCTATACTGTCATTAGGGTACCACTTTGAGGGGATAATGAAAGACCGCTTATACGTACGTGAATTATGAAGACCCAACAGCAGTAGCCCTTATCTTACATTTCAGTGTAGTACGAGAACCCCTATTATATAATTGTGTGTGGTTGTTGGTTGGTCGCCCGCTTTAGCGACCCCGTAGGGCTATCAGGGCTTGAGACTTTTTCGCGGTCAAACCCGACCACAAGGCAGAGAGAGAAATGGCGAGCCTCCAGGCCGCGGTTTCGATACACGAATAGAAGGAGACGTGCCCCCCTGTGGGTTTCACCGTACGGTGGGTGCCCTCGTCTCCGATTCTTTACCCTGCCTGGCGGGCGGGCCTGTGCCACTGCAAGGTATTTATGTGTGTGTCGCACTGCTGTCGTTTGGAGTGAGAATGCACCAGGTACGAGTGTAATCGTAGTTGGAGGTAGTGTGCAAATACTGTTGTTACGGGGGTCCATAGTAAATAGGACCAAATATTGTCAGCAAAAACTGAAACATATATAGGTTTTCGTGTGTACCTGGTACTGTATAGGTCCTATTTCGTCGAGTGGGCTGGAAAGTAAAAAAAAAAATTACGATGATCCTCCGTAATAGTAGTAATAGTGCTGCTGTACACCTCCGGCGCGTTTTGTGTGCGTGCATGTACATGATCAACGGTGAGTGATCTCGCGGGAAATATTGTGTGTGTGTGTGTTAACTTCACGTTAAACGGTTCTTCTACTCGTCGACGACATCCAGCAAAGCCCAGTGTCCGTGCTGATTCTTCAACTCAGAAAGAAACGAGCTCTGTGGTCACAGACTGCGACACAGAGATAACACACCGTAATTAATGCGTTAATAGCCTACGTACGCAATACCATGCCTTCGCACTTGCTAGGTGCGGCCGACACAACAGACATACGAATACGTACGCCAGCGACCAAAATACCCATTGATAAAGAAAAAGAGAAGCAACGCAAAGAAACCAAACCGAAAAAGAAAAAGAAAACGAGAAGAATCCCAATATTGCGCCGGTGCAACATCAGGATAATTTCCCTATGATGTCTAGTAAACGTGGAAAAACAAAATGCAGCTCTGAACGGCCTTTTTACCAGTTATTATATATACGGCAAGAAAGTGTTGCTACCCCTCAGCGTCATATGCGTGGTCGTATGATGATTGATTGTAGCATGTTGTAGGCACCGGTACATCGTGATTGAAAATTCAAGAGAAATACCACGGGTGTATGTATTCCGGCGAAAACTTCGTATTCCCTCAAAACTCATATTTTCGAGCTTGCTGCTTTCCTGCTGCTGTGTACCAGGTATGATACTTCGATCGCCCGTACTACTAGTACTATGTAGAGAGGTAGTAGCGCACCTGGCACCGAGCTGGGCGGAAATACAAGAATCGCTTGGTCTCGATTTTAACCTCTGAACCCTCCTTGTGTTTTCGCCTACAGCAGGATTTACTATTATTTCGGGGGGCATACAGTAGTAAATAGGACCAAATATTGTTGGTGAAAATAGGGGAGTATCGAGGTTTTTGTTTGTACCGTAGGTCTCCTATCTACTATGGTCCCGCGTGAGTCGCAACCTCGCCTATACCTGGGACATGCATACTATTAGCACGAGTACATCGAGCAGCAGCACAGCCATGTATAGGGGCGGGGGGGGGGGGGGAGGGGTACTCATTTGTTGCTTGCCTTGATCATTTGACCATTGACCACGCATCCCTTTCGAGACGGGGCACCGTTCCTACTCCTAATAGAGACACCTCCAACAATTGGGCGCTCATTACGTTGTTTCCACAAATTACATGTCGACGAGTAGAAGAACGGTTTAATGTGAAGAACACACACACACACACACACATAGAAACTTTTTGCTAATCTTATCCCCTTCCTGTTTGGGGCGGGGGGGGGGGAGGGGGGGGGGGGGGGAGTGAAATGTGGAATAACTCACAGCTAACGTATACTGGTATTTCGTCATTTTCTTTGTGTAAATGGATGAAGAATGAATCGATGACTCGAGCGACTGGTATTCCTATCAACCCTTTTAGTTGCTGATGTATAGACGACTGCCCCTAGGACTGCCCGCCCGCATGCGGTCGGCCGTTTCTTGGCACACCACAGAGTGCATCGTAAGCTGACTGCTTTGTCTCCCGTACGGGACTGCTGTGGTACCAAGGGGAGCAGTAGTAGTTATTATCAACAACAGATAATGTGCGTGTCCTCCACATTGTCCCGTTCTTTCTACCCGTCGACATCCGGCTCAACCAGTGTCAACCAGTGTCCGTGCCGATTCTTCGATCCCACAGAGACGTCCGACTTCTGTGTTCATTCACAAAGCCAACTAATAATACACCACAGCACTTGGCAGCAGAGATACTGCTATTGTTGTTTTCTTCACATCAAACCGTTCTCTGTACCCGTCGACATCCAGCACAACCGGTGTCTGTGCCGATTCTTCAATCAAACCTAGAGATATACAAAGTTGTGTGGTACGCCACGGAGATACTACGTTGCCACGTATGCAGTAAGCGCAGCAGTTGCTGCAGTGGGCAATTCAATGACATGTCATCGTACTGCTGTACGTATGACAGGCACGACATACACATTCCGTGAAATAGAGAGACGGAGAGAAACAAAGATGACAATTCGAAAGAGAAAAAGAAACAACAAAATAAATATATATATATACCTGGTATATAACAACAAACCATCGTGCCCCCCCCCCGTCAGGGATCTGGCAAACGCAGGGGATCTGGCAAACACCCGAAAAGAACGAACTGGAAAAAAAGGAAAAACAAGAAAAAAAAAAGGAAAACACCACTATTCATATGAATACGTACTCGTCGTCAACAGAGGAAGACTAAGAACCAACCAAGGGAAAATATCAGGCAAACCAAACAAAGCACAACGCATCCTCCAGGTAGCGGCAGCAGTTTATGGTTCGAGTAGGACAGCCAGGGTCTCCCTGCTGGTCCGTCCGCCCGCTGGTACGTTGCTACCCTGTCTGCCGCCTCCGTCCAGCGTTCGTCCACTATGCCCGGCCCCTCGGCGTCAGACACACGGGAAAGAAGCAAAGCAGGCTCGTCACCCACCCACGCCACACGACTCCTTCAGTAAGGCTCATCAATCCGGGAGGGGAAGAGAAAGGAGGAGTAAAATGAACATCAGATACTATAGTAGGCTCAGCGCGAAAAGAAGAAAATAAAAACGAAATACGTTCTTCCGTATCCAATACGGACAGACAGCAGCAGTATTATAGTATAGAGACCACTCGCAACCGCATCTCATCATCCTGGCTGTGACACCCACCGGCCTACATATTCTTCTATGAAACGGCGAGGAAACAAAAGAAAACGAAGAAAAAAACAAAAACGAAAGAAAGAAAGAAGAAGATAGATCAAAAGAAAATAACTTGATTGACATTCCGACGATTTTGGGTTAAGGAACCCCGTCGTTCAGAAAACAGTCTATTATTGGGGGGGGGTCCATAGATAATAGGACCTATGGGGACCTATGGGGACCTATGGTATACATAAAAACCTATATATTTACCTATTTTTACTAACAATATTTGGTCCTATTTACTACGGCCCCCCGCAATAGCGGGAATGTGCCACCTCTAACGTAGAACAGCAGTAGTTGAAAATGGGTTAAAGTTTGATATTTGACAAAAATACATCGCCAACAACCGATCACATGTTTTGAAGCCACTGCAAGCATTCACGCAACGAGGCTGGCTGGCTACCAGTTATTTTTGCATTTTTGCATTTTTGCATATTTTTTTTTTTTTTTTTTTTTTTTTTTTTTTTTTTTTTACTTGTGAAACAATCACTGAAACTTTGCACGCATGCTCGCGTGTTCACGTCCTCTTCCCGAAGAGCTGTTGAAAGCAGGCCGCCGGCGCTCTCCGCAAAAGCAAAGCAGCCGTGCAGTCTTCTGCGTGTGTCACGTCCGTGGTGGTTTAGATTCCTGATGCGATTTCTTTTTTGGCGTTCCGACCGCTGCATTTTTTTGTTTGTTTTGTTTGTTTGTTTTTTTTTTTTTTTTTTTGTATCATGATAATGACATATATATATATATATACCTGCTGGTACCGGCGTGTGCTGTTTTCGGATTGCAGGTCCCTCGGAAGACGCCGGCACCGTCAAAGTGAAGGAGATAGCCGGCGATAAGGGTCGCGCCTACTCGCCCCCCGCAGCAGGTAAAAAGCGAAAGGCGGAGTCGCTGCTGTACTACCCGCGTGACTATAAACAAAAAAAGAAAAAGGAAAAAGAAAAAAAAAAAAAAAAAAAAAAAAGGACATCTGTCGTGAGTTTGTCCCAAGTTTTTGTACGTGGCCCGTATAGCACCCGGCATATTATTTGTTAGTATTGTCATGAGTGCCACCTCCGACAAACGAATGTGTATTGCGGGGGTGGTCCATAGTCAATACGTAGGACCTATGGTATAGATAAAAACCAATACATTTACCTATTTTTACCGACAAAATTTCGTCCCGTTGTAACTATGGACCCCCGTAATAGCAGTGTTCTTAAAAAAGACCGCCGACGAACAGGAAGGGAAGGAAACTCTCCAGAACCTAAATAAGCGCGCGCAGCAGTAATCATACGACGCGCGTGAAGACTAGCACTGACTGTTGATACCAACCATGTCATCCATGTCATCCATGTCATCCACCAAGAATTGACCACTCCCCTCCTCGAGCGGCTCCCTAACAAAGCATCTATTAATCCCAAAACCCGCTGTTCGTGAACATGCCTGGTATATTATATTAGATTTACCAAGGTCGAGGGTGTCCCTGAAAATGAAAAAAAAAAAAAAAGACACACACACCACACCTCTCTCCAGAGCTCAGGATGGAAAAGCCAACCGGAGCGTTGTGATCGCTGGACGAAGCAGCGTTTTGTTTTGTTTTTTTTTTTTCCTCTTTTTTAAAATCTCTCCCCTGGTACGATTTTCACTTGGTGTTCAGAGAATAACCCCCCCCCCCCCCCCCACCCCCCCCCTTCCTGTCTACAAGCGAAAGCCAACATCTGCGGTGAAATTGTTTGTTTCGTGTGCCCTAGAAGATGAGCTCCTTCTTTTTTGTTTTCGCGAATTTTCGATCCCACACGCTCAGTTGAGCTTCGCTTTTTATTTTATGTTCGCATTCGTACAGCAAAGCAAGCAGCACAGGACACATACCAAGGAGTCGAGCAATACGAAAGGCGGGCTGGGATCTCTTCTGGGAAAGCAATAAATTTCGGGAGTTAGCTACACTTGAAGTAATGGTGTACATAGAACGCACCCATGCTCAAGCAAGGGGACTGAAATTTCCGAGCCTGGATGAGCTTTCCTGTTTCTTATGCCCGCTGCAAGGTGTCCCGTACAACAGGCCGAGCCTGGATGAGCTTTCCTGTTTCTTATGCCCGCTGCAAGGTGTCCCGTACAACAGGCGGTCTGTGTCTAATGCTTTTGCGCCGGACCCAACAAGTGGGGCCTCGTCCTAGCCGACCGTGAAGCCGAGTCTACTGCTGTACATCCGCCGACCGCTCTCTAGTACTTGGTATCGGGTATACCTTTGTCGGATGGATGCACCCGTTGCCATCCCCCCCCCCCCCCCGTCCCCCCCCCCGTCCCCCCCAAATGGTTTTTGTATATATAGAGAGACGTGGTGAATTGTTTCTCTCGCACCGGGGTTGAGGGCCAGCCATGAAGCTCGCGACACCCCCCCCCCCCCCCCCCCCCCCCCCCCCCCCCCCCCACCCCCCCCCCCCCCCCCCCCCCCCCCCCCCCCACCCCCCCCCCCCCCCCCCTGCCCCGCCTCGAAAGGGATACGTGGTCAATGGTCAAATGACTAATGCAAGCGACAAATGAGTACCCCCCCCCGCCTCCCCTTACCCTCACCCCCCCTCCTTCCTCTCCACTACTACTACTACTACGGTCATGCATGCCATGGGTACACCCTTTTCCCCCCCCCCCCACGTCACCCCTCCCGTCGCTACGCACGTTAAATACCCCCCCCTCCCCCCCCTTCCACATTTTCCCGTCAGCACAGACATGTACACCCTCGTCGAGGCGGTGGAGAGCGGTGATCCCGGCGCGGTGGGGATGGTGGTGGGAGTGATCGGGAAGGAGCAGGCGGTCCTGCAGCTGTCGGCCTTGCGCAACAACGAAAACCGGCAGCTGGAGACGATCATCATGCTGGCGGCCCGCAGCGGGGAGCTGGAGATGTTCCGCGCTGTTCTTCGATCCCTCGAGACAACGCTGTCCGAGCGCCAGGTGTAGTCACGTAGTGACACTAACGTGGGGTGTATCTGCCTGCTAGAAGAGTAGGGCGGGGGGGGGGGGGGGGGGGGGGGGGGGGGGGGAGTGTACTCGTCATCATGCCTGGCCGTAGTGGTATGACCATAGAACCTCGCATCCCTACAGTGCCGGGACGGAGGAGCACGTCGGGTTTTCACCGACCGGGTAGGCCTTGCTTGCTTGCACCAAGCGCGAAGCGAAACGTGAGGTGTTGGGCGAGTCGCATGAAAGGGTGAGAGCTGCATCCTGCTAAGAACCGCTTTGTGTGAGGGGGGTTTTCTTGCGAATGGATGACAGCGTCAATGACCCGATTTAATGCGGGGGGGGGGGATGGGGGGACGTTTCGAATGCATCACTCTCTCTTGAAAAAATTAGCTGTGCAGAGAAAACGCTGCCCGAGCAGCAGGTGTTTACATACCGCACGGCGGCGTCCACAGGACGGGTGGGGGTGCACCATGGTTTGGTTGCAACACCCTCTCCTGCAAATAAACTCGTGCAGAGCGAACGCTGGAGCACGGGAGATTATTCCGAGACATGATAGGGGGGGGGGGGGGGGGGGGGGGGGGGGGGGGGGGGGGGGGGGGGGGGGGGGGCATTTTATTTATTGCAACATCTTCCCTCTCGCAGATACACTCGTGCAACACGTTTCGGTAAAAAAAAGTTGGTCTCTCTCCCTGCACATCGACTCAAGACCCTCCCCCCCCCCCCCCCTTGCCTGGTCGTATCACGTAGTGTTCAAGGTAAGGCACCCAAGAGGCAGTTACATAGTACTCCCATTACTGTCTCTGGAAGTGGCCACACCGGAAATTAAACTAACTCATTGAAGCTGTCATCCACATGCAAGTCCGCCTCACAAGCGGTTCTTAGTAGGATGCAGCTCACCCTTCATGCGACTCGCCGGACACCTCACGGCGTTTCGCGCTTGGTGCAAGCATTGTCTGCCTGGTCGGTGAAAACCCGACATGCTCCGTCCCGGCATTGTAGGGATGTGAGGGTCTATGGTCATACGACTATGGCCATGCATGAGATCGAGTACATCTCTCCTATCGAGTACACCCCTCCCCCCCCCTGATGATTAGCCCCCCCCCCCAAGACGACTCGTAAAATCTAACGTTGCAAACCCTGCTGGAGTTCCTCCCATTCGGGAGGTTTGGGGTCAGCAGGGGTGGCCGCCGCTCCCCCCCCTCCTCCCCCCGCGATTGTTTTGTAGCTTTTCAAACCAGTGCATAAAATTATAATAAAGGTCGGCCGAAAAAGATCACCCTGGACCAATCAGACAGCGGTCGTCTTGATCAAGTTTCGTTACAAGGTGGTGTAGCAAACAAATTGGGTCTCCCCAATAGGAAGCGTGTGGTCACGGGGAGAGGCGCTGGGAAGGGAACGGAGGGGGGGGGGGGGGGAGGGGAGAGGAGGGGAGGGTAGGCGCTTGGTTAGTTTTTGTTTCAATTGGATGATCCGGTCATCGGCACGGCGGTTCCGTGAAAGGGGGATAACCAACGTCTCTCTGTGCTAGATAAGAGGAAAAGGGGGAAGGGGGAGAGAAGGAGAAGGAGGGAGGGAAAAGGGGGGGGGGGGTGACCTCATGCCGTGCGTGGCCGTAGTCGCATGGCCATCGACCCTCGCGCCCTAAAATGCCAAGAGGGAGCACGGCGGGTAATTATTCACCTTCCAGGCAAGAAAACTGGTTTCCACCGAGCGAGACGCGCCGTGAGGCGTTGGGGGGCGAGTCGCGCATGAAGCGTGAGCCGCATCCTGCGAAGAACCTGTTCGTGAGGCAGGCTTTCCTGCAAAGGAAAAGGACTAACGTGTCTAGTGATTGAAAGAGCGTTCGTCTGCATGACGCGTATTTTCGCGCCGATTGTATCGGTTCGGGGAAGGGTAGAAAGGTCGAAGGGAGGAAAACCAAGAAAGGAGCGAAGTCGAGGAGTGTTACCTGCATATATGTATTGATGCAGCGTTGTTTCGTCATACACCCTAACCCTGTACATGCCGCATTGATTCGTCTCGTATCCCCTCCCCGCCTGGTAGATTCCGTACAACAATCCGACCTTACAGATGCAATTTTTCCTAGTTGCTACTCGTACACTGTTGTCGGTCGAAGACCGCCCTCCCCCCCCCCCCCCCCCCCGAGTCCCGGTGCGGTGCCGCTTCTTTACTAAAACCCTCGACTCGCGGCCCCTCACCACGCGCCCGCACATTTGATGGACAGTCATTGCGACTGCACGTGTGCATCTCGACGCCGCCCGCTCTGGGCGGAATATACAACAGGACCTTTTAGACACGTATCTAAGCGATTGTGAGATATCGCGAGATATCGCGAGAAATTGTTCGGCAAAAGCTACCGGTATTTGTCGCTCATGGAGGTTCGTCACAAAACCATCGCCATGACTCTCTCAAAGTACCACAATATATCTTGTGTGTGTGTGTGTGTCTTTTTTGTTGGTTTTGTTTTTTTTGCACAGTTTTTTTTTTTTTTTTTTTTTTTTTTCGTCACAAAAGAAATTTGACGAATTGGGCAGCGTGTGCCCCGAGAAGTTTCGGGTTTTGACTTTGGCACCCAACGAATGGGGAAACGTGGAGGACAACCCACTCTGATTCCAAGCAGTTTGTCGCCCAGACGGGACTGCGGTCCGAAGAGGGTCGACGGCGACGGAAGATGGTGGCTTTTTGGCAAAAGGTTTTCGGGGCGAGAAAAGGCTGTATCTACGAGGGATCGCTCGCCGTACTCGGTACGCCCTCCCCGTTGTCGACAAACCCAGCTGTGGAAATCGTCGGCGGGGGGGGAGGGGGGGGGGTGTTATCTTAACACCCTGGTGTGATAGTGCTGTTCATACCATGCGGTAAAAGCTTTTTACTCTACTGATACTGGCAGAGTTCAGAGCGGTCCGTCCCCCAAGCTCTCACCACACTCATCTGCACCACGAGACGCACGCTGTCGGTAGGTCAAGGTTCTAACCCGTCGCCCCCGTGTTTTTGGAGGGCAGCACAACCGGCTGCCGCTGCCGCCGCCGCTGCTGCTGCTGCTGCTGCTGCCGCTGCCTCATGTGGTAACTCGGGGTTCTTCGCGTGGGGCGTGCTGACCCGACCTGATTCCCTCTCTATCTTCGGGAGGCCATATTAAATAAGGACCTGCGGTACGCGCAAACGCCCGTATATTTCGCTAGTTTTACCGACAGTAGTTGGTCCTGTTTACTATGGTCCCCCGCAATAGAAGATCGGGGGCAGCAATCAAGTCTCCTCCGGCGGGTATCGTGGGACTTGCTCGAAATTCACCCGCTCTCTTTATAGATAGAACCTGGGCTTTTGCGCCGCCCGCCTCGGACAAATCGGCCCGGTTGCGACCCAGCCGATGTATATATATAGACACCCTTAGGGGCGTTGGTCCTCAGATCTGGGATATATGCATATGCCCACCTACCCACCCACCCATCCGGCCTGCCAGAAAACAAAAAAACAAAACAACACAAAAAAAAAACGACCAACACAGGCAAAGGTTGCACGCAGGAGATATCAGTAAAAGAGGAGGCAAGGACAGCGGCGGCCGTTGGTTGGAGCAACGAAGACGTGTGGTACGACATGAAAGCGATAGGATAGGATATGGTGTGATATGCTATATATCATGTGATGTGGTGTGGTGTGATGTGATGTGACACGATCCCGATGCTTGACGTCGTGCCGTCCTGTGCAGATCGCGGAGGTGCTCGAGGCCAAGGGGTCCGACGGGAGCTCGCTGCTGACGGCGGCGGCCGAGGGGGGCAACGAGGCTGTCCTCGGGGAGGTATCCGGCATACTGGGGGGCATGGTGAGTTTTCTACGGCTCGGTGTGTGCCGTGAGTTGGTATTGATAGTCGGCTTGCGACTGCTGCTTTTGATGAAAAGGAAGCGTAAAGGCGCGAGCGCCCGGACAAGTTGTTTCTTTCCGACCATATATACATACATATGTATGCAGCAGCAGCAGCAGCAGCAGGAATACAAAAAAAACAACGGCGGCAGATGCTGCGGCAGGTGCGCGATACCAAACGCATTTGGGGGAACACCTGCTCTACCGACGTTCTGGCCCAAAACTATATACTGGTACCTGGTATATATTATGTAGGTATATATGTTCATACTACGTTGTGAGCGTTTCGGGCGGATGGGGCTTCTCCGAGTAAAAAACTACCCCCCGAGATCGTTTTGTGTTGCAAAACACCTTTTTTGTTTTTCTTCTTCGTGTGTAGACCTCTCGCCGGTCTAAGCGTCCGCTCTTCTGGAATCCACTTGTTTTAGAGATCGCAAAGCGAGGAGCCTAGAAAAAACATATGGTTTCCTACCGCAGCAGGCGTCCGCCGCGGGTAGCGGGGGGGGGCGCGTACTCATTATCATGCATGGCCGTAGTCGTATGACCATAGACCCTCGCATCCCTACAATGCCGGGACGGAGGAGCATGTCGGGTTTTCACCGACCAGGCAGAACGTTGATCGCTCGCACAAAGCTTTTGCGAAGCGAAGCGAGAGAGGTCTTGGGCGAGTCGCAGGAAGGGAATGGGGTGTACGTAGTCGTTATCGTGCATGGCGGTAGTTCCTCTCTTCGTCTACTCCCATAGCTCTTGAAGTACCCTGTACCTTGTAGATATATGAACCCAAGGACGGCGCCTCGGTGGAGCATCCGTGGGTAGTTTGCGAGGCGTTCGGGCGCTTTCCCGAGGCTTCCCAGGTAAAGTGAAACCCCTTGATGCGTACATGGATACGTGTATATAGGGAACCGAGATACTGCAAAAGTACATTACGGGAGGGCATGTATACTCGTACCAATCGGAGCCCGCTATGGACCCCGTACGTCTGCTCGACCATGTATTTTCTCCTGTACGTTTGCACAACCATTGTTGGTTCTATTTTTGCCGTTGAAATTCCGAAGGTATAGGGCAGAGCAGCTGCCCGAGCTATGGCCCCGACGGTGCAAGCCGTTTCGGGGCATCTGGGCGGGGGAAGGATATCCTCGACAGAGAGAGAGAGAACTTTCACTAGAAAAGTTGTTTGGTTTATTTAAAGCGAGAGATAGAAGGAAGGATAGCGTACGTACACGACACAACGGAGAGCGATAGACAAGAGAGAGAGACGGACACGGAGAGAGAGAGAGAGAGAGAGAGGACTCGTCTCGCCTCTGGCCCTCTCCGGTACAAGAGTTGACCGAGGAGCTCGCGATCGTTGAGGGAAGACTCGTTCACGCCTCAGACCCTCTCCCGCACAAGATTTTACCGAGGAGCTCACGATCGTTGAGACCCCCAACACAGCAAAATCAGCAACAGCGGAAGCAACAACAGCAACAACAACAACAACAGCAAGGACAGCCATTAAAGCCGACAGCACTGCGACGCAAGCAACCGCACCGAGAAAACCGGCGTGTCGGCGGCGGCCCGAAAGGCACGCGCTGGTCCTGAAAGTAGTGCTCCACGACCTACCTCTACATGGCAATGCTACGTTCAACCGACGTCCCTTGCGTACTGCCTTTGAAAACAGAAATGGGTTCCTCTCCCTTTTCCTCTTACCTCTCCTCCCTCCTGCTCTCGTTATCGCTCGATTTCCCCCCCTTTCTCCCTTCCCGTCCCTCCCTCCCTCGGTATATCCCTTCCCCCCGTCCCCTCCCTCGTTTCGTCGTTCCCTCCCCATCTCTCCCTCTGTCTCTCATTGTCTCCCTCTTCTCCGTCTCTCTCTCTCTCTCTCTCTCTCTCTCTATCTCTGCTCTGTCTCGTGTGATCCGATGTCGTCGTGGAACAAATCGCGAAAAAGGACAACGTGGGGGTGGGGGCGATGTCGGAGCAAGAGGCCCGCTGCCTGATGAAGATGGCCGCCAAGAGCGGGAAAATGCAAGTGTTCCGCACGGCCGTAGAGGCGGTACTCTTGAGGAGCAAGGTGACTGACTTTATGGGGGGGGGGGGTGGGGGTATGTAGGAACCCTTTTTAGTCGAAACAGGAGTGACTACGGACAGGTTTCGGCATATGGTATACGTCGGAAAAAACAAACTATCGAACTTTCCGCACAAGCACGCGACAACGTGTTCAGATATTGGTATTGCGGGGGTCCACAGTAGAGGTTGGACCCTGCGGGTAGGGTACCCGCCAAATTTTGGAGCCCGGACCCTACCCTACCCTACCCGCCGGGTATTGCCATTTTGACAACCGGGTACCCGGGGTACCCGTTTTTTAGCCGGGTACCCGGCCATAATATTTTTGAAGTGTTTTTCTCCATGTTTCAGTGCCACAAAGAATGAAAATTTAACTGTGTTGTATGCCGAAACGGCGAGTGAGTACGAACAGTTTTCTATGATTGATTCGATACACAAGCCGCCTAAACTTGCCGTGTCGTTTATCACTTCAACATTGCGCTGGCGTGATTGATGTTATTGCTTTGAATGCGCGGAAAGTGTGAAAGTATGCACGATGGGGGCGATGGTTGACGGTCTCCCCGCTTACAACACTGCTGTGAACATTTTTCGACCCAATACGTGGCAGATGTCGGAAAGTATACAGCACTATTATATGTCACCGTGTAACGCTGAATTACAATGCGGAACTAACCGTCGATTACGTATCAACAACCGCCTGTGCTCGAAAATCGAAGGAATCGTGGACGGATAGGAAAAAAAAAACAAGCACGAAAGAAACGAGTACATGGTTGCCCGCAAAGAAGCGGCTACTCACACCCACACCCCTGAACTCAGCAGGGACCAGAGGTCAGCATCACAGAAGCACACTCTGATACGACTATCCGCTGCTGCTGCTGCTGCTGCTGCTGCTGCTGCTGTCAGAGCCGCGGCCTGCAGCGTCGTCGCTGTCGTCGCCGCTGCTGTCTGTATCGCTTTCGAGGGTGCTTTTGCACAGGCGAATCGGAACGTTCGGCAGGATTCTCAGAAAGATCGCCCCCCCGCCAGCAATTCAGTTTCCTGAGAGACCGCGTCGGGATCGCTCGCCCCTTTGACTCATTGTGCCCAGCTGGTGCCGCGTGACGATACTGCCGTGTGCCGTGGGCGTCCCCTTGAACGTTGGATGTAGCTATAGTTGATGCTTTGTATGCTTGGCTTGTGTGAGTGCGTGTTTTGAAAGGGTTTCCTAAAGAAATTATACAGGCATAATTAACCGGGAATACCAATTACCCGCGGGTACCCGAAAACCCGCGGGTACCCGGGTACCCGGTACCCGGCACCCGATGACCCCATTACCCTTCAGGCTCCGATTACCCGCGGGTAATGAGCTCGGACCCTACCCGTCAAACGGGTAGGACCCTGACGGGTACACCCGCCGGGTACCCGGGTAATTGAAATCAGGGTCCTACCTCTAGTCCATAGTTAGTAGGACCTATGGTATACATAAAAACCTATATATTGACCTATTTTTTACGAACAATGTTTGGTCCTATTTACTATGGTGCCCCGTAAAATAGCTGGGCGGTGCGATACATTCAGCGCCGAAAGATATCATTTTTTTTTTGTTAATTACGAGAATTCGCAGCTGCTGTACGTTACGTAGCACCTTGTGCTCAGCGAGGTACGACACTCTAAATCCCATGCGACAGCATAAAATTGCAGAGGTATCATGCATGTTCTATGCTGGTGTCACAAATAAGCCGCGAGCCCCGATGGCCAAAATTAGGAGATTCTTAGCTGCTGTCTCGCGTGCTGCTTCATGGAAATATCGGACGTGTTTTGTTCTGCCCTCCACCCCCTGGCACCCCCCCCCCCCCCCCCCCCCCCCCCCCGCCCCCCCGCCGTTTTTTTGTTTTCATGCTGGCACCGAACACAAATATTCCATGTGTACGACACACACCAAATATCGGAATCGTACAGTAGATATATATTATATATATACTGATTATACATTTTATTTTGTGTCTAATGGTGTCTTGTCGTATCGACTCTCGTTCGAATACCCGGCACTACTCGGGCGGCATCCTGCGTGCAGCAAGTGAATCAACATCCACATCACACGCCCCGTGATCGACCCCGTCGGGCCGTCCGTCCGCCCCAATTTATCAATATTTTCGAGACTGTCACCCA